>JASGXE010009835.1:0-67162 GCA_030068105.1 Sinentomon sp. SZTP_YWyxl
TGTGAATCTCATAAGATTTATTTTTCGCATACAGGGGAGCCCAATGTCGTTTGGGCTCATGTCGGAGTTGCTGTTGTTTGGCTACATGCTTAGACCCCTTTCGTTGTTGTATCATTATCAAAACCATTGTATGTGAATCTCATAAGATTCATTTTTCGCATACAGGGGAGCCCAATGTCCTTTGGGCTCATGCCTGAGTTGCTTCACTGCGACACAGCTTTTGTCGTTTGGCCAATGTGCCCGACTATCTTCACGGACTCTACACCGTGAAGCGGTCTATTTGCCTACGTAGCGGTGTAGGTATGAAGGGTGCCATCAGAAACGCAACAGCCGTCATTGCTTATCAGATGGAGCTCTCAGTGCCACAATAGGCTGGCCCACCCGGAAAAGCATTGCGGGCTGTAGCCTTTCAGCTGATGCACACGGTATATCCTGCTACCTTGGAATAACGGAGCTTAAATCTCATCGAATTTCGTTGCGTTGTGTTTTTGCAAAGTACAGTTTCAACCGAAAGTCCTAAGGCAAACTACTGGAGAGATTTTTTAAGGTCTGACCAAAACAGGAACCAAGGGCTTGAAGCACCTTCGCGCCGACAGTCATGATGTTTTGCGTTGGATGTTGCCATTGATTCTAAATGGTGCTTCAGCAAAGACACTGTCATCAGTAATTGACGGGCCACAGGAGATTTTTGTCGGGATTTTAAAGCACGGGGCTATGTAATTCCCATTTGGCATGCGCTGCAAAAAGCATTCCTTCGTGAAATGCGTTTTGCGGCGCATGCGAGATAGAGAATTACACACCCCCGTGGTTAAAAATTCTGACAAAAATCTCCTGTGGCCCGTCAATTACTGAACACTCCGTATATGAACTCCGATGTACGAAGAATTCTGGTAAGGTGTGAATTAATTTTTATAATAAGTCAAAAATAGTGAGCAATTGACATGGCACTGTGACACACACAAACAGTCAACACAACAAAAAATTGCACGCGAGCATAGTCAATATAGTGTAAAAATGCGAGATTGGAAAAAGGGATAAAAACAACAAGTCAATGATTGACGTAAAAAATCAAACAATGGGCGTCAAGTTCGTGGTGCGAGACACAGACACACGAGCAATAGCATTCGATAAAACAGGCCGTTCCAGGGAAGGCCTGGGGGAAAGGCCGTTCCAGTCGGTAATGGTTCTGGGAAAAAAGGGTGGAAAAACATTTTTTTGCAAAAGGGACGAATACAGCTCAAGCCATTGTCTGTACGCCTTTGAGTGGTTTTAATACAATAGGAAACGAAACAGGAAGGGGAAAATCAACTTCACCCACAATTACGTCTCTGAACAACTTTATCCGGTGCATTCGACGACGACTTTCTAGGGTGAGGAGATCAAGTTCTTTCAATATTGCAGTGACGCTTATTTCTCGGCTGTATTTTTGGGTTGCCCTTGCGGCTCTTTTCTGGATTGCCTAGAGGGCGTCAGTATTACATCGCTTTTAAGGATCCCACACCGCGCAGGCATATTCTAGAATCGGTAAAACCGGCGCAATGTAGGCGTGACGTTTTTGCTTAACAGAAGCCAGTTTAAGATTGCGCATGATATAGCCTAATTTTTAGTTGGCCTTGTAAATGAGGACAATGAGAGAAAACATGAGGGGTCCACGATATGTCATGGGTCAGACTTCACCAAGATATTTAAAGTTGGGGACTATTTTCTTGCACTGCCCTAAAATAGAATAGGAAAAGCTTGCATTTGACCGTGAGCCCCAAACAGAACCACCTTGGATTTGTCGGCATTAACGCGCATGCCCGATGTCTCGCACCACTAAGCAACGATCAGGGGGTCATTCTGCAATGCATCACTATCGACAGACGAGGTGATGGACCTGTAAATAACTATACGGACCCATTCTGAAAACCCGAGCCAGAGGCGAGTTTTTCAGACTTTTGAAAGCACGGCGCAATGTAATTCCCCATTTCACATGCGCCGCAAAACACATTACATGAAGGAGTGCATTTAACAGCGCTTACTAGATGGGGAATAACATTGCCCCGTGCTTCAAAGTCTGACAAAAATCTCCTATGGCCCGCGTATTTTGAATGTCTGAGTATAGCAAAAAGGCGTGCTGATGAAGTGGTATTGTCAACGATGTCATTGATGAACATGAGAATCGAAACAGAATCCACGGACAATTTTCGAATAAGCTTTCAATGTCCCAACAACACTGGACTACCTAGTACCCACTGCCTGTAATTTCCGGGTCTAGCAGAAACAAATTTTGTGTTGTGAAATCCGTTCGTTGCGGTAAACCTAAACATAGTTTGGAAACAAATATAGCAAATAAACAACAGTTTTAAGCATGTTCCCAGGGCATTCAAATCTGGTTTTAAAAGCTCATTATCAGCAATTTGATATTTGTCGCTTTCGCCTATTTGCTCAGGATTCATAGTTTGTGCGGGAAGAAGCGAGCTCTCCTGCTGAATTCGTTTTCTCGATCTGGAAATCGGAACAGCCCAAATTGCTTTTATCAAAGTGTTGTTATTTACAGCCGCGATTGGGATAACTTGTTATCAACAATAAGACAGCTATGTCTCGGGATCAAAGGAATAGTTTAAGAGGTTTTGTTCACGACAGCCTTCGTGAAAGTTTTCGAATTTATTTATTTCTGGGATTTTCGAATTGAAAAATTGCCAAAATATGTTATTTCGTAAAAAAGTCTGTTGTGCATGCTATGGGCGCATTCGGAGTCTTCTCGAGATTGAGAAAAGGAAAAGAAGTATTTGGCCAAGTTGCTGCAGCCATTGCATTACGCGGATTTTTTAATGTCAGAAAATCCACTCACTGCAGACGCTCATGAGCACTGGAATGGGACGCAAGGAATGGGTCCCAGACCTCACAAGCATATTCTAGAATGTGTAAAACCGCAAAGACACTTAGACTTTTAAGCTTGACTGTAGAGGAGGCAGAATTTACATTCTTAATAAAAATGCCCAGAGCCTTCCTCGCTTTCGAAATGGTATAAGCAATATGGGTATCCCATGACAGATCAGAGAAAAGATAATACTTGAAATCAGTGACATAAAAAAATACTTGAATTCAGTGACTTTAACTATTGGATTCCCAGCAAGATTATTGTGAGCTGAAACCGAAAACTTAGTTTTTCTCTTGAAAGCCATCCAATTGCATTTAGAAACATTGTAGACTAAACCCAAAATTTTGGCCCAGGAACTGAGTGCATCTAGAGTGTCCAGCAGAGATTGACCAAGAGGAGTTCCATACAAAACTAAATCATTAGCAAAAAGCCTTGCATTGCATGTGAGTAAGGATGGAAGGTCATTAATGTAAATGATGAAGAGGAGTGGACCCAGGACCCTGCCCTGGGGGACTCCGCAGCAGATTACTGGTCCTCAACTGAGACCTGGAAAAACCTCTTGGACAAAGCAGCACTCAATGAGGGAAACAATAGGCGCAGAAAATTCAAGCAGAAGTAGATTGTGTAAGAGGAGATTGGGCGGGATCAAATCAAATGCTTCTTTGAAATCATCAAAAATTGCATGCAGCTCTTCTTTAGCCTCAGGTGCACATCCAATATCATAAGTAAATTCTATTAAGTAGTTGGGTTACACAAGAATGCTGCTTTCTAAAGCCATGATGACTGTAATGCCACGTTGAGTGGGATGCCATGTTGATTGGGATGTCATGTTGACTGGGATGCAATATGCAATAAGGGATGCATTCTTTTTCTCATCTTCATGAATCTGCATTCATTAGAATCAACTCCTCCTCCGTATTAAGCATCAGTTACGGGAAAGGAGCGTTACAAACGTTACGAACATTTTTCTCTGTTCTTTCCAGATATTTGGTGTCGATTTAAAATCGCAGAGGTTCTAGCAAATGTGATCAAGATAACAGCTTTTCACCTCATTCTTGCCGGCTCGACTCATCCGCTTGTTGGCCATCGTAAGGCTCCCTTCGAATTGCAAGACGAATCGAGGATTCTTCGCAGCATGCTGAAATCCCTGTTGAGAAATCCCATGACGCGGGATTGCGAGCCTGTTTATCTCATCCATGACAATCACACGACAGTTGACCATCTTCAGATGCTTTCCAGTGATGTTTATTCAGCCGGGAAAACGTTGATTATATCCGATCTCCAATCGTATCCCGACCATCCGGAGCTCATCGAGAGATTTAAAGAGACAGCTGTTTTCGAAATTGGTTAGTTTCTTGAAGCAAAAACAGTTGAATAGCAATCTGGTGCAATGAAAAAATCATGGCATCACACACTGTAAAAATTCGACAACGTTTTGAGGACGCCAACAATTTACTGAAACCAAATTATTGTAAAGCAACGAAAATGACAAAAAAGCACGAAGTGACAGCACGATGTCCTCTGAAATCTGTCACTTTAAAATTTAATAGCTTTCCAATTCGGTTTGCAGTAAATTTTTGTTGGATTCAAAATGTCGTCTTATTTTACAGTGCGTGGTGCTATGTTTTTGGGGTGTCCAATGAAGTCATCGGAGGACAAACTCATTGTACATTTTCGTCTTGGAGTCTTGGAATCTCCCTCATGTTTGGCGAACTACCCTAGGACACTGTGTGCGAATAGAGCTTCACGAACTATCTATGGTCTTGGACCAATGATTGCCAATGCAATCGAGCCGCCACTAAAATGTATGTGACTCGCCACCAAACCAAAGAATTGAAATTTTTGATATGAAATTTGGACAACTTTTCATTTCTGATAGATTTCAGGAAATTTGCCAAAAAAGGGCCTACTGGTTGTGAAATCGCGGGCTTTTCGCTGTCTTCCAGTTAACCTTACGCATTTGGGATTACCTTAGCTATCAAGGATAGCCGCTTCGGTGATTATAGGATAGCTTTACTGGTATAGCTATACTGATGTCTTTACTTGGATAGCTAAGATAGATATCAGTAGATACTGAGGATAGATATCAGTATATACATCAGTCGATACTATAAGGATAGCGTTACTGATGTAAATGGAACAGCTGGGTGGTATCCGCATTTCCAGGCCACGGTTTCTATCGAGTTTCGATTATTCTTAAAACATTGCTAGCAAAATGATGCAGTCCAATTTGAAGTAAATATCTTCTTGCAGGAGATCCAGTAATTTTATTTTGTTTTACCCTCAAAGAAAACACAGATTTCAACATCTACAGACCAGCGCATCAACATTCCGAGCACTGTCAACTGGTGCTGGTACTTCAAGGTAGAAATCACACCACGACACGTGATGACGTTGACTTTCTCAAGGACTTTCGACTTCGTCTTCTCACCATTGGAATTTCTCACAGCAAGAGGAAAAGTTCATATTTCGTGTTCTGGGGGAAGCAAATGAACTCAGTAGAGGTTTTAAATCATCCAGAGCTGAAGCAGCTAATGTTCAAGGTCGTCGCCAGTGTGGCACAAAGTCGGACCACACATCGATCGAGGCCATCAAGCATTGCAACATTGGATTCGATGATATTCTCGGATCACCAGTTCGGCAATTCGAAGGTGGTTAGGATTGGTTTGATTACAGGAAACAAATCCATAACCATGCCATCAAAAGGCATCATGTTTCCTAATTTCGCCAGAAACTTTCGATCGAGGGTTATAAAGTTAGCCTGCATAAATTACCCGGCCCAGTCATACAAGAAGATGGTAAATGGTACATGAATTGTTGACGGCACGCAGACAAAAATACATCAAACCATCACAAAAAGGATGAACGCATCGATGGAAATTGTACTTGTGGACGACGCGGGATTTCGTGATCAAACCACAAAAAAGCTGACTGGGGCATTGCTGAAGGTGGCAGAACGGGAAGTGGATGTTTTGTGCGGCGGACCACTGACTTATGAACTCATCAGTGCTCTTGACACCACCATGCCATTTTACATAACCCCTCTGATTATCCTGACTCGACCGCCGCAAGCTCTCAACAGATGGTACGCGCTCTTCTCCTCTTTCACACGCGATGTGTGGCTGTGCTTATTATATTCGGTGATCCTTACGTCCATTGCGTTGACCACAATTGTGTGGGTTGTGTCAACTGCAAGTTGGTACAATGTGCCCCTCAAGGACATACGGCAAGCAAAAAGAACTTCGCGACGACTGCCAATTTATTGTATTTTATGGCAATTTCAGCCAATTGATTCAGGCATTCCAGGTGGATTCCAGGCAATTGCCGTCTGCTATCTCTTCTTTGCACTGATCATCATAGTCTCATTCAACGGCAATCTTATATCGAGGTTGCTAAATCCACCCCTGGAGGAGCCGATTGACACTCTTGAAGACGCCGTTGCCGCCCACGACAAAAACGGATACACAATTGGGTATGTTAATATCGGGCAAGGTAGTCATGAGGAATTTCGGGCGGCTACTCATGGCGTCTACATGGAAGCGTTTAAGAGGATGAAACTTTACCCGTTTGCCGAATGCCATCGCCTGGCACAGGAGCGCCCAAACTTCGTCTGCATCTCCAACAAGATTGCATCCGAGTCCACGATAAGCATGTCTTTTTGTGATGCGTATGGAAGATCGAGTCTTAGAGTCGGATCTGGGCGGCTGATTTCCTTGATGGCAGGCGTTACTTTCGCAAAGGACGACCCATTTATTCAAGCATACCAAGAACACCTCCTATGGTTGATAAGTAGTGGGTTGATTGAACATTGGTACGGAGTGGAACGTAAGAAACTGGAACTGGAACGAAGGCGACACTTGTTGAACAGCATCAACGAAACAGCCACCACCCTCAGTCTCGACCAATACAACGAGAGAAAACCCTTGTCTTTGTACAATTACCAAGCACTGTACATGGTCTACGGAGGTGGTATTATCTCTGGTATTATCTTCATAATCTGTGAATGCTTGGCCAAGCAAAAAATGCTACTCGGGAAAATTGGCATTAAAAGAAGGAAGAAGAGGACAGCATCAAGATTTGCTGTCCTCGTCAGCATATTCAATTAGTCATGAAATGATCGAAAACTTTTTGCGATGGAGCTTTGGATTGCTATCGAGTGGTGTAACAAATGTCACTTCGTGAAAAAAAACGTTCTTAAATATGCTAGAAGAATAAGTGGTAACAGTTCCAAAGTACTGACTACCGCCTCATCCCCGCCTCAGCCGCCTCCTCCGCCTCATCCGCCTCATCCGCCACAGCCGTCTCAGCCGCCTCAGCCGCCTCCTCCGCCTCAGCCTCCTCATCCGCCTCAACCGCCTCAGCATGGTCCAGCAAATCGGATGAGGCGGCTGAGGCGGCTGAGGCGTAGAAATTGTTTTTTTTAATCGCCATTTTATTTGGCAACAGTTCCAAAGTATGACTATCCCGCATCCACCGCCCCTCCCTCCTTCGCCTCCTCCGCATCCTCCGTTTCCGTCCCAACGCCGCTTCCTCCGCTTCATAAATGATGCGGCGGAGCCAAATATGATGCGGCGTCATTGTTGACTTTGTTTTGTTTCATTTATTTTTTTTTTGGGTTATGTCGTTAAAAAGGGGGGGGCACAATTATTGCACTGCAAAGGGAAACATTTTCAGAAAAAAGTGTACTCTTAGCCGTGCAATATGTCCCCCCTTAGGCTCCTGCAGACGGTACAGGGTGTGCTTTTTCTCTGTCGTGCAATTGTGTACTCCTCAAACGGTTTTCTTTTGCATTTTCGTTGCTATACTGCCTGCATTATTTTTTCTTATTCTGTATCTGTGATTACGGGCCGAGCAAATCATGGGGTTTAGTCGCTTAATGAGCGATCGCGCAGGGAGATCAGGTCAGGTTTGGACAGATTGGATTTGGTAAGGTCCAGGTTGTTTCAAGTAGGCCCTAAAGGTACACTGCGCAGAGAACCCTAACCTGACTGACCTAACCTAACCTAACCTAACCTACCGTAACCTAGCCTAACCTAACCTTACAACCCAACCGAACCTAACCCAACTTAGCTTAACCATGCAAAGCGTCTAACCTGTCCCAACCGACTAACCACCCTCCAGAGAAATAAGACACACCCTGTGCCGTATGCTGGTGCCAAAGGGGGGCACAATTGCACGGCTAAGGGTACAGCTTTTTTCTGAAAATGTTTCCCTGTTGCCGTGCAATTGTGTCCCCCCGCATAAATGACTGAACCCATTTTTTGTTTTACTCTTTGTTTTTTTTTCTTGATCTGTATATCTATGAAGACATTGAAAACTATGGAAATGTGTTGTGTATTTGGAAATGTTGAATGACAAGAAAGAAAACATGAAAAACAACAAATAAAAAACAAAAGGTAAAAAACACACAAAAAAAAAAAAAAACAAACAAAAAAAAATAAAAAATAAAAAAAAAAAAAAAAAAAAAAAAATGACGATTAAAAAAACAATTTCTCCGCCTCAGCCGCCTCAGCCGCCTCAGCCGCCTCAGCCGCCTCATCCGATTTGCCGGACCATGCTGAGGCGGTTGAGGCGGATGAGGAGGCTGAGGCGGAGGAGGCTGCTGAGGCGGCTGAGACGGCTGAGGCGGATGAGGCGGAGGAGGCGGAGGAGGCGGCTGAGGCGGGGATGAGGCGGTAGTCAGTACTTTGGAACTGTTACCCTTTTTTAGCCCAGCTCGGAAGCAAGATAAATTAGGTTACTTATTCGGTAACAGTTCCAAAGTACTTGTTCCAAAGTACTTTATCTTGCTTCCGAGCTGGGCTAAAAAAGCGTTAGTTGTTCCACAACAATATAGATAGACGAAATATCCGTGATATGAAGTTAAACATTGCAAGAAGAGTGTTGCGACGCATTTTGTCAGCGCATGTCGCAGGTGGGAAAATATGTACCTATACGTGGGTCCATACTTCGGGTCTGGGGCAACTGCTATCACCCCTGTTTACTCGTTAATGGTGTGCCTCTCCTGGTAGTGACCCAAATTGAGTACTTGGTGGGTCATTAAAAGCTTCAGCAAAGGTCAAAAAAAGCTTCAGCAAAGGCTCGACAAAAAGGCAGACTTTTGTTAGCCTAGTTCTTCCAATTTTGGAATACGCCTGTTCTGTGTAGAATCGCTGCAAACGATGTCAAATTCAATCCTTGGAAAAAATCCAACGACGCGCAGCAAGGGTTATTACTGGCACCTACGACAGAATTGCCAGTGTGGGAAATCTACTGCGGCAACATCAGCTCCCTTCTCTGGAGTCTAGACGCCGGGAGCACTCTATCAGTGTTCCGTTGAGTTTCCATGTTGGCGATATTGATTTTCCAATCACCAGTCATTACTGTCTCAAGGCAGTTCAACGCCGGAATGAATAAATGTTGAACCTTCCGGGCAATTAGCAACTTGGCACCGAACCTTATCCATTTTCAGTGGGTCTTACCCGCAGTTTCGAGTGGCCTTGGCTCGTTTGGGTTTTTGAGATTTTTACCGCCGTTGTTTCAAGCGTTTCCATTCCATGAAAAAGACAAACTGAAAGAGTTTGGGATGCTCAGCAGGACCACCCATACAAGGTCTGCGCTGGTTTCCTGAAATTCCTGGGAAGCCTCCACAATTGCATCGGTCGTTTCCTCTTCCGGCCAAATTTGAATAAAAAGGAAGATTTTGAAAATACCGAGTCTTTTGCCGAGATTGTTTCAATCGTAGCCAAGATCGAACACTTGGATTTCTCTTTACTCGTACTAATCAGTGCCGTCAACTTCAGTGAAAACTCCCAATCAAGAAAAAGGAGACAAGTCAGTGACTTATCTTGGGGTAAATGCAATAAAATTTCCCATGTTTAATTCTCTGCAAATGTTGGACAATCCTCTAAAATTTTTGCAATCAAGAACCAATTTACTAAATTTTGCAAAATATGCTTTCAGCGTTTCTTACAAAAAATTGATTCTTTATCCATTCAGATGCTTGTGGTCATTGCCTGATATTGCCTGTTTCGCGTGATATTTGTTTGAATGTTCTAATCGGTGGATAACCTGTCATTCAGAAAATTTTGATCATTCTGTTTCTCCTGAGTTTGACGTTATCAGTTCTTTTTCTGGTCTGTTCAGAAGTGAATAGATCGAAACTTCTGTAGCATGATTTCTAACGTAAGTAACAAATTTGAGTCCAAGAATAGCGTACTGAAATTCCTATTTGTTGTGACCATTCTTCAAACATCAAAACTTTCTTTGCTGAGTGGAGCAGATAACTTTTGTTGACGAGCATGTCCATTCTGGGCGAAGGGCTGCCGTCAATGGGTCACTACATCATGTCCCTCAATGTGTCTTTACAGTTTCTGAGGACACCTGGAATCTGATTTCTGACGTTACCTGTCAGAGCATCCAGTCACTGGTAAGGAAGCCAACGATCAGATAGATGAAGTCTTAAAAAGGGGTAAACCCTTGGGGCATGCAACCTTCCAGTCAGAAGTGGCAAGATCTCAGAGATGGCTCCATCAACTCACAATTTTGGGAGCACCAGCACAAGGTGTTGAGTTAAGTGGTATAAAGGTTTTTATTACCCTTTAAACACTGTTGATCTTCACAGAAAATGACAAACTTGGACGCCGAGTCTCGATGAGTGGACTATTTCCAAAATGTTTATTGCTTTTTATTGTAAAAGCGATTTCTCAAAATCAGTGTGCAAAGAAATGTGAATACATTGATTATCTGAATTAAAATCAAAATCAAGTGTTTCAATCAATTGATTAAAAATGGAATGAATTTTATGATTCCGCGGTGCAAAAGGAACATCTAGGCTACTTCAACTATTTTTTTCGCGTACCATTTCTGTGTGGAATAACGTTCGGAAAAGATTCAAACACTCTTTCACTTGCATCAAATCGAATCTCTCACACCAGGCAACACATTGGACGTGGAGATGATGTACAGTTCGTTATGCATACGTTCGAACATCGCAGGAGGGGAGGGCGGCAGGTGGGGCGTTCCGCATGCAAAGCACCTCTTTCACTTCCACAGGCTTGTGTTCCGTTCATGGGTTCTCGCCTGTGATTGGGTGGTTTGAATTTTACAGATTCGTCATTTGCTGCCGCGCTCATCTCATTTGGCGCCAGATTTTTAAAAACAACGGTCGTTTCAATGTTCACAACATTCAACGGAGGTAAACAAACACAAATCTGAGGCTATGCCAAGTTTGTCTCGGAGGGCCGTACGCTAGATATTCCTGAGAGACAAAATTGCGAAATAAAATATAGAAAAAAGTTACCAAGAGCATTAATTCCGAGTTGTGAAAGATGCAGTCCATCCTTCCTGCTTAACCAATTAGGAATGAAAAATGGGTTTATGTCAATAAAATGAACGCCAAGAGAAGAACAAACTTGCGACAATCGATGATTGGACAAGCCAACAATATTTGTGCCAAAATAATCACGACGTTGAATAAGCCCCGAAATGAAAATTGAGAAATTTGGATTTGAGGATATTGAACGCAAACAATTAATTAAATTCACCATGTTATCAATGAAATTGTTACCGTTTCCTTTTCCTATGTCATTGGTCCCCACATGAACAACAACAAGTTCAGCATAGGCGAAGAGGTGGCGATTGTCTTCAACGAAGGATAAAATCCTTGCTGTTGTAGCTCCTGGACGGCAAATAACCCTGGCTCCAACTGATTTCAATGCATCCGGAAGATGTCTCACTATGGAATCGCCAATGACGATCACACGATTTGCGGGGCACTGCTCGGACACAGTGACCTGTGGTTGTTGTTGCACAGAGAAGGCAAGCGGCGCAACTGGAGCGATTGGCGCTGCTTCAGGCAGCATTGAGAGAGAGCCCGACGGAACTGGGCTGAATTGGTTGAAACCTGGATCAGAGCGCTGCGGCAATCGATCCAACGAAACTGGATCGGAACAACGCGGCACTTGGTTGAAACGATGCGCTGGCACCTGGTTTAAACGAGGCGCAAGCGTTTGGCTGAAACGAGGCGGTGGCACATGATTGAAACTAGGCGCTGGCTTTTGATTGAAGCCAGGCGATGGCATTTGGTTGAAGTGAGGTGGTGGCATTTGGTTGAAGCCAGGCGGCGGCATTTGATTGACTCGAAGTGGTGGCACTTGGTTCAAGCGGGGAAGTTGCACTTGATTGAAACGGGGAATGGGCACACGGTTGGAATTGGGCAACACTTGGTCAAAATGTGGCGGAAGGTTGAAATGTGGTGGAAAATCGTGGAACTTACGTTGTAGGTGACCAGGGAAAGACGAATGAGTGCGATTCCACTTTGATTTTGAGCGAGGGCTAGTCGGTTGGCGATTAGTTTTTGATTGGGCATTGTGAGGCAGAGCATTTGGAACTGGGTTAAGCGGAGAGGATATGGATTTGCTCGTAGACTGCTGATCACTGGTTTCTTGAGTTGAGGAAATTGCTTGATTGTGGGAAATGACGTGGGATCCTGAAGAGTGAATGGTTGACCGAGAAGAAGCCGGAACGAATGCAGAACATGATGGGTTAAGATTGAGACCAGCAGGTGAGTCTTGGCGCGGCGAAGCAGCCGCTATCAGTTCAGCATCGGTTTGCGGAAGCGAGGGGTAGAGTTGATTAACTGGGAGAGTGAAACTGACCCTCCCTGGCGAATTGTGTTCCGAAGATCCTCGGTTTAGCCTGATAAATGATTGCTTTCCGCCGATCCGTTCCTGACCACCTGATTGGTCAGCATCTGGGATGGATAAATCACGTTGAGAATTTTGATGCGGTCGACTGCTGATGTTTTCACCCGGCTGTTTGCCCTTCGAACTAGGAAGAGCATTCCTAACTGAAAGGCTGCAATGTTCCATTTCAGGGCAATCAGCAGGAACAATAGCAGGCGTGATGCCTGCTGTTGAGGCTTGATCAGAAGTGGCGGAAGTGGTTGAGGTCGTCGCTGAGAGGTGATTGGATAGAGAGGTTTCTGCAGAAACCTCAGAAGAGACATCACCAGAAGTCGTGGGCAATGTGCATGATGAGGCCTGAGTTTGATGGTTTGTCTCAGGACAAAGTGAAGTGGTGCAGTGTGAGGTTCTGTTATCTGCACATTGATTACTGACCTCAGGACAAGCAGCAAGCGATGTTCCAATTTTGGGCAAGTCCGTCTGAGTGCTGACATCAGTAAAGTTATCAAGATAAAGTCCGTTGCTTCGTTCGATTCCAGTAATTTTGGTTAAGGAGCTTTTCAGTTCTGCAATGTCCGCAACAATTTTGGGAACCCAGTTCAGGTCGGCCGTATTGAGATGTTGGAGACATTTAGACAACACACCACTGCACGGTGGGCAGCACCATTGCTTGATCAACGTTGTTACTTTTTCCACAATTGCTGTAGATCGATGAAGTCTATCAATTCTTTTATTTTTTATTTTCATTCTTTTTTTCTTGCATAGTCAATTCCACGTCTTTGTTTCGATTGTTTCATTGTTCGCTTGTTTTTTTTCTTGACTCTTCAATTTGGCTACGATGATTTTTATTTCCTGTGGAATCTTGGACAGAAATAAATAAATAATAAATAAAAAATATGACAGTACATAAACAAACGAGTTATCACGAAATTAATACACCTTCAAAAACAAAATGTGAAAACAATCAAATCGTGAGCAAGAAAACAGTCTAATACGTAGCAGAGCACGTTGTCCATGATGTGAGAAGCAAATCAGGAGGAAATGGCAGCAAAGACGCCGTTTCAGAATTAGAACACGAAGTTGGAGATCAAAAGTTGACTGCGGCAAAAGATTCCACTGCAGTAATGATTCTGGACATACTCGTAAAGAGTATTCCAAATATCATAATTGTTTTACCTCAGTGTGGATAAATCGTATAAACGTAGTGCAGTGAAAAGTGTGGCTGGTTTATGTAATCCAAGATCTCATACAATCCACCCACATTATTCGCAGTTCATATTTGATACAGCTTGAAAAAGGGCAAGTACTCTGACCACTTTCCGGCGAGCAGACAGATTCCCAATCGAGGCTAAGAATCATCTGCGAGACACTGCTTTTGCGACCATGGTCTCCCGAGCCAATCTGGCTGCACCTCGTTTTTTGAAACTTTACGGTTTCCTCATCCGAATCCCAGGAATTTTTTTCTGACATTAGCTCACATTTTCGGAAGCCGAGATCTTAAAAACATGAAAATAAAGAAATGAAAATTTCAAGAACAATGAAATGCACCACAATCAGTTTCAGCGTCATTTTGCGGAAGCTCTGTTTTTCACAGCGAAAACTTTAATTTCTGCATCCCGACAATGACGAAAATTTCTTCCTCTCTTTCCGCACTGTTTGTGTGAGCGGAGCAACAATTCAATTGTTGCACCGCGCACAAACTCGTAAAAGTGCGAAAAGAGAGTGGAATTGCATAGCATTTCTTGAATACTCATTGTCGCTTGTGGTTGCATAAATTTCACTTTTTATCTCGACGAACAAAATGGCGGCGATTTGCAAGTTCATCAGTGAAACCATACCGAAACTGTCGTGGTCCGATGTTGGTGAGCACGTGTTTATTATTGGTTGTGGATCTTGCGGGGCGATCGAGGAGATAATATTGAAGCAAGCTCACGAGGGTGCGTCGATACTGGCGATTGACAAAGACCCTGAAAAGATCAGGCGTGCAAGGGAAAAGGAGAAGTCCGAGCGCATCACTTATGGGCAATGCGACATCGAGAACCTCGAATTGATCTGCAGTACAATCGCTGAATACAAGAAGGAGCGTGGCCTTGAATACAAGCACGGAATCATCCCCTTGGATCTGTTCTCAAAGGCAATCAGCATGAAAACTTTGCATGGATCAAGGCAGCTGTGGTAAGTGCCCTGCAGTCATTTGGTCTTCCATTAGGCTATTCTGGAAAGGAGCAAAATGAATGCAGAAATTATGGAACGCGATTAAAACCATTCCCCTTGGAGCTGGGGTTTTTGGAAATTTTCCTTGTCGGGGAAACATTAGTTAAGATTAGAATTCCCCAGGTTGTCTATAGCACTACATCCTCCCCTATTTTTACCCATCATAAACTACAATACCTATCGATAAGACATTGCCCCCGCATACACTCCAAACCGGAAGTTCGGTTTGGAACAGATAGGTATAACGCGCGGTAATACCTTCGAACACACCGAGTGTTCTAAACCGCCTTTGTGTTCCAACTTTGTGATAGGAAATGGAACAGTCAACTGAAGAAAAAATCCACCTGCGTGATGACTGCCGTTTGCACCAGAAACTGCCAGATTGTACCAGAAAACCACCCCAAGAGTTCAGCATGAATGGTATTCAGAAATAATGCTTCCCTTAAGGCCTGGACAAAATGTTCTCACGGCTGTCGCCAACCACGAGGCACACCAGCTTGCACTGCAGTCATCCGAAATTTTGACCAACTAAAGTGAGCCACACTTTAGGAATCATTTTGACGTCCATTTAGTAGATGTCTTTTGCCGTTTAAATTACATTTTATTTTATTGTATGAAAAGGAAAGCTCTCCACAACATCGTTCACATACTGAGACCCGGCGGAGATCTTCTTCTCGTGATGGAATCAAACTTCATCAACACAGCATTCATAACTGAATTCTTGAAGAAGCCTTCCGGACAGAGGTACATCAAGGTTGGAACACCGAACAACACTTCTTTCGCAATTTTTTTCATGCACTCCCTCCGCTAAAATTATTCCAACGCAGGATTTCATTTCTGTCGAGGAAGATCTCAGGCTTAGGCGCCGTTTGGAATCAATGGCAACATGTGCCGAGAAACACCATGACATTCGTGTAAGGTGTGAAACGACAGAACTCCCTGTTGAAATTGAAGATTCCTGGTCTATTAGGCAAAACTTGAAATTCTTCCCGTTTTCGAAGAATTCTAGCGGACCATGTACGAATAACGGTCCAGGTGCAACAACTTTTCAGGTTCGGCGTTGCACTCTGATATCAGCGAGTGATCTGACGACTCTTCGGTGAAGCAGGGGATCATTCCAATCAAAAAACGTTGAATGACTTTTTCGTCGGATGACTTTTGGGGGAAATCATTTCAAAATGTCAGAACCTCTGGTGGGAACCTTGTGGTGACGTATTCTCTTATAATAATTCAATCAACAAACATCCCCCAAATACAACTCGTTTACCAAAACCGAAAATGTTTAGAAGTCGCTTAGCGGAGTTCTGCTCCATATGCGATTCTGCGTTCGGAATACCTGCCGACCGCCGCCTCCGCCGCACACGCCGCCTCCGCCGCCTCATTTTTAAGACCCGCCGCCTCGGTCCGCCGCCTCATTTTTAAGACCCGCCGCCTCGGTTCCTTTTCCCGCCGCCTCCTAAATATGAGCAAATGAGGCAGCGGAGGCGGCGGATGCGGCGGAGACAGCGGAGACGGCGGAGACGGCGGAGACGGCGGAGACGGCGGAGACGGCGGATAAACGTCAAGCTGAGAGTGGATGACAACAAAACCACCCAAATGGCCAACCAAATGAACCATGACCAAATGATCCAAACCCCCAATTTCGCAGACGTTTTGTTGTTCAACGTGAGGCACCAACCAAACACTTGAACTTCTTGCAGTTCTTGTCCTCAACTTCTTGGGTTGCTGATTTGGGGACAGTTTGGGTGAATGCTGATTTTGACAGTGAATCTCGCATCCAGCCGGCCTGTTGCTTTCCGAAGTTTACCTATGTCCGTTTACGCCTTTTCACTGCAGACGGGAGTTGTTTCCATCGCCGAACCTGCTGGTGTGAGATAATTGCCGATATTGGTTTGCCACTGCCCGCGGGTGGGGCAGGTGGATTAATGGTTGTTTTGAAGTTTGACCGTATCTGAAGCGCAGAAAAATAAAAGTGCAGAAGGTGATTGCAAATGCGAAGCCAGCGGTTTACGTCGAAAACAACTGCCATCTGGGGTCGGGTTTGAAAACTTTATGATCGAATGGCGCCAATGTCGCAAAAACTTCACGAAATCCAAGTACGAAATCTAACCTGGTGTAACCTAACCTAACCCAACCCAACCAATAACACAAATGAATTGAAAAATCAAGAAATCGGTCTCCGTCGCCTCCGTCGCCTCCGTCGCCTCCGCCGCCTCCGTCGCCTCCGTCGCCTCCGCCGCCTCCGCCGCCTCCGCCGCCTCCGCCGCCTCCGCCGCCTCCCCCGTCTCCGCCACGTCCGCCGCCTCGCCGTCTCCGCCGCCTCCGCTGCCTCCGCCGCCTCCGCCGCCTCCGCCGCCTCCGCCGCCTCCGCCGCCTCCGCCGCCTCCGCCGCCTCCGCCGCCTCCGCCGCCTCCGCCGCCTCCGCCGCCCCATTTGCTCATATTTAGGAGGCGGCGGGAAAAGGAACTGAGGCGGCGGGGCGAACAATGAGGCGGCGGAGGCGGCGTGTGCGGGGAGGCGGCGGTCGGCAGGTATTCCGAACTGCAACCGTTTTATCGGGATGGTCTTGTCCTCAATGCCCGGTTGCAAAATACAACACATCATTCGAAGGGGCTTCGCCCCCTGCGGCCTTCGCCCCCTGCGGCCTTCGCCCCTGCGGCCTTCGGAGCCAACCCCCCCTTTCTGGACATGCGCCCCGAGGAGCGGCCTTCGGTCGCTGCACTAACCCATTCATCGCTGGGCCTCACTTTTATTACGATTTCTCGTGTGTTCCAAGCGAATGCGTGCATTGTGAATATTGACATGCACCGTCTGGGTAGGTATAGGTAAAGGTTAAAATTTGTGAAAATTTTGAAAACCCCCAAAAATAATCTGTTTCACGGGCCAAAATCATCCGTTTTCAGATTTTTCCTGTTTTCAGCGATGAAAAGCGCTCCTGTAACCAAATTTTCAAAGCTGCAAGAGGTCTGGTGGAACTGCCCAAGAATTGTTTTGTCAGTCAGTCTATCATTGACTCGGGTTAGCTAATTTTATAAAGTTATTTCTTTTTGTTTCTTTTGGGATATTTCAGAATCCGGAAGCCTTTTCAGATTGGAGCAGAGTTTACGGCCTGGATGAGGACCTTAAATATTTCGAACATCTCTTCATGGCTGCCGGTTTCGAGGTTCAGGTCATTCGGGTTGAGAGGAACATGGAGGCGATTACAGATCAGGAGCTTAACGGTTCGTTTGAGGAATTCAATCAGTTCTCATAAAAGGAAAACAAAACACGTATTTGCATTGACGCTGATTACGATACCAACAGTTTGAACATTTGAGCCCTTCAATGGAATTCCGATAAACTTATGAAACAAGATGTCACACCGCTTTGAGGATTATGCTTGCGCATTTAAATTTTATTGGAAAGTTGAGAAAATCTTGGACTTCATGCAGGTGTGCAGAGGTATGTGACGAATCAATCACCTGCACAAGTTCTTAGATTGCAGGATTCCTTTTGTCTCGGAAAGCATGATGTAGACACACGCAAAGCACGCTGTTTTATGGCTCGTGCAGTAAATTCCAAAATTTAAATCCAAACGTCTTCGAAAATATTTTTTCCTCAGTGTATGCGTTTTAGTGGCGCTCTGTCCAAGTATTCGGAGAAGTAATTTCAACCTTCAAATGTCAGACAGCTTCCAATGTCTTTGTGTGATTGAGCGATTGAGCTTCGTGACGGAGGCCTAGGATTCGATTTCTGAGCATGGGAACATAATTTTTTCATCGGATAACTTCGAGGTTGATTGTTTTCAATGTTCCGATTCAACATAGAAACTTCGGGGGTTCTGGATTTTATTTGTCAGATTATGCAGGGTGTCTGGTGAATGCGTGGAGAAAATTATAAAGACGCGTCAATCATGCCCATTTTTAAGTCTGGGCAGTTTTGAGTGATCTATAGTTTCTGGGCAGTTGAAATCGGTTTGCATTTAGCAGAAAATGCTGCGGACCACATCGGAGACATTGTCAATTGGATAAAAAAATTCAGGGCAAACGTTATTGACGACCCCAAACAATGCTTCTGAAATCCACGAATTCAGCAATTTTGGGAGATCTGCACAAGGTGCAGAAATACCGTTTGTCGTCATTTTACGATATTTCCTCATGGTTGTTCATTCTTCATGTTAGGAAACTCATTTACAGCTGCCTTGGAGCCAAATCACTTGGAATACATCAGCCCCAAGCTGGAAATTATCCCAACTGAAATTTCTCTCCATTCCCAAGAGGAATCCTTTTGGTTTCGTTCATGTCAACAAATTGGGATACCGAAGCACATGCATTTGACCACTGAATGTTTTCATTGCAGTTTCTACAGAAGAAAAAAATGGGCCTTTACCGAAATTGCCACAACTGGCCTCATAGCATCTCAAAAATCTGATTTTGCGAAGTCTTGGAGCCCTCATCTCGGAATTGAGGGGTCGGAACAAATTTTGTCACTGAATATTTTCGAATCGTTTGTGCAGAGGAACACACGTCTGTATATTTTTGAATGTATACACAGGTGTCACTTCCGTTAGCCAGTTATCAAGACAACTGAGTTATCAAGACAACTGAGTTGTCAAGACAACTGAGTTATCAAGACAACTGGCGAACAGCATACCTGTGTACAGTCACACCTGCGTACAGTCAAAGAAACAATAATGAATCCCATGATCGAATATATGTAGAGGGTGTCCGAAAAGTCCCGCATCATAGGGTTTACGTCTTGTTTACATATTATTAGTCTTTTTTATTCCGTAAGTGAAAGATGCTGACCATTTATGATCGATTGGAGCCATTTGTGCTATGTGAAAGAGAAGAGATGTCACAGAGAGACATTGTCGCAGTGTTCAACGATAAACATCTGTGTCGCCTACTGGTGAAGAGCTATCACGCCAGCGATAGTGTCGGACATTGTCAGGAACGACAGAGAACGTTTTCATCTGTGTTTTGACGTCGAGGGACAACACATTGACAACACAATGTAATGTTCCAATTAGAAAACCGTCACAGAAGACCATTAAATCAAAATTTGTGTTCGGATAGTGCACTTCAATTGTGTTTCCTATGATGCGGGACTTTTTGGACACCCTGTACATAGGTAATGTTCTATTGTGCTTTAGCGAAATTATGTACGAGTAGTGTCTTCAGCCACATTTGTCAACGATGCGAACTTGAGATCATAATCTACAATTATTAAAATACAGCTCGGCGATTGGATGTTGTTTCCCGGCATAATTATTTGTATCCTGCAAATACATACATCTTCCATTGCGTGTGAGCAAACGCAGCTGGGAATTTCCAATTTGATTGTGAGTAACATTCCAGGCAGCAACCAACTGAGTTGCGAGTAAAATTGTGATTTATTTTAACGAACTTGTGCAAAATGTTTGGTAGTTGGAACAGAAATTTGGAAGATGGAAAAAGATTTGCTAGACTGGGCAAAGATTTGCTAGATTTGCTAGATTGGACAAAGATTTGCTAGATTGGACAAAGATTTGCTAGATTGGACAAAGATTTGTTGAACGAAAACCATTTTTCAAAAATCTGTCCGATATTTTCCAGAATCGAACCATAGCCTTCAAAATCAAGCGAAGAATCAAAACTAATGGAACTTTCGCTCTTCGACCTTTGACCTTTGCCTTTTGCAGAGAAGCTGATCCAGCTCAGAACTTGGTTGGAGTTCCTTTTTCCTGGGGTCGTACCTGACGTTAACATAGATCTGGATCTGACTGCAGCCATGCAGTCGAAGATGCCAAGTTTGTTCGAGAATCCGCGTCGGTGGGCCAACGAAGTCATCGTGGTCCACGCCAAGAAACAACGACCGGCCGGTCAAGAAGGAAGCAGGATTCCCGACCTCGGCGGAGCTCGGCAGCGGTTGTGGAGGCTCCTGCAGGCACCCATCAGTTTCGTCGCCTCGGCAGTTGGTGCCTTTGTTAGCCGCCTGTCCTCGGTTCTTTAGAGTAAAATCCCGATTACCATGCTTCACGGTGTGTATCTGCTGACAGTTTTGTGATTTGGTGAAGGACGCATCAATAAACCTTTTATTTTGCAATCTCCTGCATTCCAGGGTATTTTGCTGTAATTTAAACTGGCAAAAATTTATTGTCTCGTCCAGTTTTTTACATTTCTCATTTTTGATAAGCGACATCCAATTGCCTTTGTCTGGTATTCCATATAGGCATCTCGACAAATGTTTTTTGTCAAATTCCGTCCGGGGATTTTTGTTTTTCGTCGTTGAATTTTTAAGGGAGTTGTGACAAAATTGAATGCAAAAAGCTCGTAAAGAATTTCACACAAGGAATCATTTAGGACATTCCTTCATGGCAATTTTTATTGATTGACAATTTAGGTTTCTGCTCGTATGACAACATTTCCGGACAAATCTTGCAGAAGTCTTGATAATTTCTTCGATTTTAATTTAGAATCAGAAGGTTCATTTCCACAAAGATAAATTGAAGATTTTAGTAGATCGACAATGCACGATTCTTTGTCTGAAAATGAAACATGAATTTTCTTACTCGCAAATTTGGTACAACTGCCAGAAAATCATGTGGACAACGAACGAAATGGTCCAATTATGTCACGAAGTGGGTTAAGGTCAGGGTAAGATGAACTTGAAAGACCTTCGTAATTTCTGATTGTCACCTTTAAGAAAAATATAAATTCGCAATACTTCTGCCATTGTTTGTCCAATTTTAAAGGTCGATTATCGAATGTAATTCAGATGCAAATCCAAATTCGTTTTTGTAGTCAAAAATAAAATCTTTTCTGGTTTTTCAATTCGAATTTTTTTTTTGGGCAGAAATGCTGATGCACGCATTTGTGACCACTGCGACCACATGAATCCATATACGGAGCACACTTGAACACGGCCATGGAACACAACGTAAATAGATGTAGAAACCCGCACATTATCAACAACTGTTACACTGTTTAAGATTTTTGGTTATGCATTTAAGTGGTGGAAAAAGCCCCTGATACCCAGTTCTTCCAACAGAGTTTAAAATCTAACCCTGAGTTACACCCGAACCCGAGTCAAGTAATGTTAAAATTATATGCTTAGGTATACCCCTGAGTTAGGGTTCCACCTGGGGTTAAATTTTAACACTAGTTGGAAGAACCGTGCATAAGAGTTTTAGATGACAAAACAAACGTTAAGTTTATGCATTATTGATATGGATGAATATTCTTATATTTTCACTTCCGCCGGCTCCATGATTCGAGTAGAAATTAGGGTGCCAGATTGCATCAATGGGAATGCAATTTCTGCTGCAAAAGACTCTAATTTCTTTGGGATTTGTGAAATCTAGTGCGTTGCATCCAAAAATTAATAGGTTCCATTGATACGCCATTGTTTCTGCCACTGCGCAGGCTGGAATCATCAATGAAAGCAGAGTGGAAAATCACTGGAATCAGCGACAAGCAATGCAGGTACCTATCTGGAGCACCAAGGTATTTTATTGTTTTCCAAGCTTGAAAATTACAAACGAGACCCAAATGCCAAATACATTGCCCAAATGCAAGTCCACATCTTTTTCTTGAGCTTCGTTCTTTGGTGTCTCATCCACGGGCGCATTCTATCAATGTTCTGTTAAGTCTTCTTGTCCCTGACAATGACTCTCCAATTGCCCCGTCACTGCAGCCCTGAAGGCAGTTCAGTGCCGGATTGATAATGGATTGAGTTTTGTGCTAAAGCAACGCTGAAAGAATATCTTCTTTATCTCATTTCCCCCGTGCTATTGCTAAGATTCGAACTCCGGTTCAGTTGGTTCTGACCGCATTTCCCAAACGGCAGGTTCCCGCTGTCATTTTTCGCATTATGTGTTTTAGAAATTCCTGAAGCGTTAACTGTGTTCCTCAATTGAAAGCGGATCATGTAGCATCTTTTTACACGCTTTCCAGTGTGCGAGACACAGTCACATGGAATCATCGGGCACCCATGTTGGAATCAGCTGAAGAAAAAGTGATCATCGACTTTATTGAGATCACAGCCTTGTATAGACTACAGTTAGGAATTCCCATATGGTAATTTTGAAACGGGTGAGGGGCGGAGAAAAATCGGGAGAGAGCAAGCAAAATTGTTGCCTTTTGGTTGCGTCAGCGGACAAAATTCTTCTACGCGCGCGCATGAAGACTTCTTGGCATATCTCTGAAAGTTTTCATCCGATTTCAATATGTTCGGGGTTTTCAGAAAGGGGACAAATTCGGGCTTCTTTCCGGGAAAGCAGAAATCAAGCCGCCTGCAAATTTTTGCACAGTCGCGCTTTGAAGCCGATTGAAGTTGTAAAATGAGGAGAGTGTTGACCGTGGGTTTGGCGACTCTTTCTCCCATAGCCCGACACTCGAACCATCTAGGTGGGTGCCATCGCGGACTTTATTGTTGAGCATAAAATGAGTTTTAAGAACATACCAAACACTTTGGTATTCGGTGTCGGGGTTCCCATAAACCACGAAAAAAACGGCCGATACTTTTTCACGTGGAAAAAGTTCAATTTGGATTCACAATGCGATTGCGCGTCTGTTTGCCAGCCGTTTCAAATTTGCTTCAGAAAAAATATAAAGCCTGTTTCGTCCTCTTTCCAATAACCCTCACCTTGTTCAAATCGGATGGTAACTTTCCAAGATACAGCGAGAAATCCGCGAGTGAATGGACTCCAAAAACGTCGCTTTGGATTCCATGAAAGACAACAAAATGGCGGGTTGAAGCCCAAATTCCCGGATCGGTGTTTCCCATTTAAAATGCCTAACTGTTTTACATACACGGCTGTGATTGAGATATATTCGAAAAAGAGAAAAACGCTTTACCCTGTGGATTCCGAAAATGTGGATAGCGCTTTTCCCTGTGAAAACAGGACAGCGCTCAGCCCAAAAAAAATTTGGTGTTTTAACCTCATGACATCTTCCTTTTCTCATGATTGCTTCCTGAACACATTTTTTGCCATTTTCGAAGCAGGAGAGTGGCCACCACAGCCCTTTCTTCCACGCTTATTATCTATGCAGATTGCGTTCACTGCACGAATCGCCCAATATTGTTTTCTTGACGATGTCAAATCAATAGAAATTGGTCTCATTATGTTGACGTTCGGAAAGTAGATCCAGTTTATTGTGTTACTCTGTAAACAGAAACTTGATTAAATTTTGACGACTCAGTTTGATTGCAGGCTCTCCATGTATGACCGTTCGCTGGGTTGACAATTTTTGAGAAGATCTGATATAGACAAAGCTAGTTTTTGTGTTGGAAAATACAATGTAACATTTGATTTGAGGACTCGAAAGATCCCGTTATTGCAACCAATCGAAACGCCACATTTTAGAAATCTACCACCCAAAAGTGTCGAGTAGTAGATTTCCTGGCGTTTCCATCAGGGGGCCATGAAGCTTCCATCACATTTTGCAACAGAACTCACTCCTCCGCGTGGTGCGGTTACTGATGGAAATTCCATTTCACCTGCTTGAGAAGAGACAAAAAGGACTCCCATGGCTCAACACTTTTGAGTCACCCGGTATGTTCATATCTGCGCAATCAGGCAGGGTATGATTGGATGTTTAAAATCTTTTGACTTCGAATTGAAGAGATTATCTATTAAATTTTCAACATTGCAATCAAACTACCAGTTTTCAAAAAGAGTCTGCAATCAGAAGCAAACCATTACCGGGCTGTAAAATTCTCGAAAATCGCCCATTTTTGATGTTTTCGGTAATTTCATATTTTGTGTGTCCGTGTTGTTGTTCGGTTGCATCGAAATTACTGAACCGTAGTGACGACCGATGTCATTAACAGTTTCTTGGTTCAAGTCCAGGGTAGCGTGTTATTTGTTCAAAAACCTCGTTAGGCGCGAATATACAGGGTGATTCTTAAAGGTAGGAAAATATTTCTGCTGTTGGGGATAAAACTTGCTATGCTACAAAATATTCTTCGACCCCTTATTTGGGACATATGGGTCTCAAAAGGGTTGAACGTTTTGTGGATGTGCGGACTTTGGAGACGTTTCCAGGCCTTGGGCAGACACCAAGCAGCCGCTTGACAACAAGCAACAGGGGCGGGCCCCAACCAGTAGGTTTACAACAAGCAGTAACTGTGAGGATTGGGGTTAGGTCACGTTTGATTATTCGCTTTAACTGAGAAAAAAGGAAAGGGCGAAACGGAAATCACATCCCCCAGGTTGGTTACACCAAATGTACCCGGCTTAGCTGCCGATTGCAAGGTTTTGCCTCCAAAAGGTCCCCAAATTGAGCCCTCCTTGTGCGGGATTGATTAAATTGTGCTTCTCATTTGCGGGTGAGAGTAAATTCCTCGTGGTTAACTAAAGTGAAAAGATTCAGTGAATAAAAATACCCTGACTGCCCAATGCGCGCAGATATCTTCCCAATCCCTAAAACGAGCCCTCATATGGTGTGCTTTTGGAGTTGATTGCTTTTGTTGTCGCACAACACTCGTTCTTGCATAGGGCGTGTTCACAACAGTAAAACTGAAAAGTAAATTGTCGTGAAGATAATCTCCACTTCCCCGTCTCAGCGATATGGACCCCAAAGAAATCCCTGCAGTGAGCCAATTTGGGTTGCTTGTGGAGTTGATTTTATTATCGCACAGAATTCATTCACCGAGCTCCCATTTCGGAGACAATGGCCCCAAACAGTGGCCGACAAATGGCTACTTTAGAAGGCATTTTTGTGGGGGGCATAGCGAATTTTTTCACTGAAGATTTCCTCTTCTGTTTACTTCGGCAAAAAGTTCCCAAAATGAGTGGTAAGCGAAAATATGATTACCCCATAATGCAATCATAAGTGTCTCATTCTTGGGATGTTTTGAGGAGCCATATCTCCTAATTGGGAAGAAGTCGAAGACAATTTTCGCCAGTGTATCTTTCTCTGAGTTCATAACTCTCGAGCAAACTCAACAAAAATGAGAACATTTGAAAAAATTAAATCAATCCCAACAGGCACCCAAAAAGCATTAATTTAGGAGATTTTGTGGGCTCACATGTCTCAAAAAAGGGGGTATCGCGGTACACACTTTGTCATTGAACAAATTTGATTCCAGTTGGCGGAAGAAACATATCATCAATGTTGCCCTGTATTTCTGAATTACCTTGTAAATTGCCCTGTAGGTATATTGCGATGATTCACGCTACAAAACACATTGTACATTGCAAATTACAATTTCCTGTGTTTTCAAATTTGTTGAAATGTCAAGTTCAAATGTATAACTGAGCAATATCAGATAGGAAGACGATCGTGAATACACGTACAAGAAATTTAATATCCTTGCCAAGGCTTTGATCCAGGCTTGCGTATTGGAACCATCAACCTTCGCAAGGGCCAATCAACATATAGAGCCCGCCAATAGTCATCGAATGGCAGAGGAAAACGTCATGAACTCTGGCCGCTTTAACTTCAAAGCGAACCAATCGAGTGACTGTTTTGGGGATCGTCGAGAACGGCTTTTGAGAAACAATGTTTCTTGAGAGTTGCTCCTGTAAATAACAGGAAGGCCCAAAATCAGTGTATGACTAGAAACAGCGATTGGAAAAGCATTCGGTTTAGACGCATACATTCAGTGGGATACATTCTTTACGGATCTTCTTGATACAAAGCCAATGCATGAGATTCCACATGGGATACATTCCTGTAGAAGTGCTTTGATGCTCTTCGCCAATAAGGTTCAGCAGGATAAGTTTTTTAAAAGTCCGTGCATCTTTGTACAAAACAAACCAAAAAACAACTCAAGATTAATATTCTGTCGTTGGATGTTGAAAGAGGAGAGAAATTTGCAATGAGGAAGTTTGCCATTTGCGAGTTCAAGAGTGTACAGATACAGAATCAAAGAAAACTAATCAGAGGTTAGTTTTAGCTTATCGGAAATTGATAGTTTTGCCATTTTGTTTTAGCACTATACGTATGTTCGATGCCGGAGACTTCGAAAACAGACTGTGAAAAGTCGCAGACGAACGACACAAAAATATTCTTAAAGCGTCAAAATACGTGTCAGAAGCGGCAAAGCGTCAAAGTACAATACGCTGGATCCTTGTCGTAAACATTGCGACCATTCAGATTTTGGCAAAAACTCTAAACCAAAGCAAAAAATTAAAAACCCTCTTTTGAAACCGAAGTCAAAATTTGACACCTCAAGAACGCTTTGTTGAAATCTGGCGCTTCAATTTCTACCGTCTGCATAAGAATAAAAAAAATAGAAAAAAGTTTCGGAGACAACACACGCACGGGTGCATTAATTCCGCCGCCACTCTACATGCCTTCCTTAAACAATGAGAAATCAATTCGTATCGTGCATGATTTCAAAAATCATAGTGAATGCAGCAATTCAGCTGCAATAAACAAGGCCAACATGAAATGCTATTGGAATGCTATGCAATGTTGTACATGTAATTCAGCATTGCAGATGCAAGCTTCAATGCTAATGCAATACGTACATTGCAGCAATGCTGTGTAAAACATGCTATATGCAGCTTATGCGTATAACGATGGAGCTGCACTCCGAAAAAGCTCAATATCAACAGGAATCAGGGAACGGTCAGTATTGTTTTGTCCATGTGGGGGCATGCCCAGCAATGCAAATCAAAATAATTTAAACGAAATTTCCCATTGAAGCTGCCGTAATCCAGCAGACGTTCCTTTTTAAGTGTTTATGCAGTTGCCTTTTTCAGATTTAAAATTGTATGAACTTTTATGGAACCTTCTAATGGTGCCTACCGTCTAAGAACGGGTGCGTATCGTCTAAGAACAGATGGTACCCACCGTCAGAGAATCTGTTAAGCATTAATTAGGATTGACGGTCCCAAGATCATGTAGGGAACTTCTTAGATTATGATGCGATTGCGGAATGAAACATGAGAGTCGATTTCAATAAAATTTCAAATTTATTTCTGAGAGTTTCCATTACGTGCGTATACGTAAGATACCTTCATAAGATATCCTAGATATCTAGTGATAAGATGACTTATGGGAACTCAGCATTGTGCGAGATGGGGGCAATCCGTAAAATCAATTGAGGTCGTAGATACGTTTCTCTAGAAGTTCCATCGTTTCATTTTTATTCGCCGGCGGTTGCAATCATTATCACAATTTTGCCTTGTATCTCTCATGACCTATTGACACTTAAAAAATATATAAAAATATATATACACTTATATAAAATTCGAAGAATGCCTGCGGGCACGATTGGTTTTTACCCCCTGTTCTGATTGTGTCGTTGTTGGCTGCCACTTTGCTGCGCCTCTGTACGATAAATAAATGAGAATATAGTTATGCGCCAATAAGTCACATTAAAATTTTCAGCTCTGAGAGGTCAATCGTCTTCGATGACAAATATCATGACGACATTTCTGGTCGGAATAACAATCCTGTTCATTCTGACAAATTCGATCCTTTCATCAGTCGTCGGAAACCGAGAGATGTTCCCTCTTGAACAGGAGGACTCAGCCATCATTTGCAGCCTACTGAGAGCCATGCTGAAGAATCCTAAGACACAGAATTGCGATCCTCTTTACCTTCTTCACGAGAGTCTCAAGAGGGCAGATCTTCTCCAGATGGTGTCCAACGAGTCGTTCTCAGTCGGGAAATCTATTATTCTCTCAGACATCCAATTGTATCCTGATCAACCAGAGATCATCGAGAGATTTAAGGAAAAAGCTGTTTTCGAAATTGGTTAGTATTCTGGACGATTTTTCACAGCGCGGAATCTGCAAAAAGCAACGGGTTTTGCAGGGGAATGCGATGGAGTTTCATGAGTAGCGGAATCTGGAAAATGCGATGAGTTTTGCAAAGGTAGGTGCAGTGGATTTTCGCAAATGCGGAATCGGGAAAATGCAATGAATTTTTGAAAAAGAAATGCCATGGGGTTTTGATAAAAGGCTGTGGATTCTGCAATAGATAATGCAGTGCATTTTTGCAGGCGTGAAATGCACAAAATGTAACGGATTTTTGAAAATGCAATTGATTTTGCAATGGAAAATGCAATCGATTTTTGCAACCGCCGAATCTGAAAAATGCAATGGAAAATGCAAAGATTTTTTTGCATGCGCTGAATCTGAAAAACACCACATGACTGCGTACTAATAATGCCAAATATCCGTTTCTCGACGAAACTAAAAGCCCGCCTAAATTCCACTGTATGGAAACGCACAGCAAAGGCGATGCAAATCGCAAACCGAATCAGCTCCAAACTTGATCCCGGCGAATGATTTCGGTTCGATTCCAACGGATATTTCGATTCGCGATCGCTCGTTGGCACTCGAGTTGTTTTCGAAAAGAGTCTTTCACCGCCCGTTGAAAAATGTTAATTGCCCCTCGGAAGACGCGAAAGACTTTTGACAACGCTCTATATGATGCCGAAAAGAAAAGGTACCTTGGTCTCGGTGTTGCGTTCAGCTTTTGAAAATTTTGCATTTGTGGACTGCTGCGATATTTTTCATGATAGTTGCATAGTCTTTTTGGGGTTATCCGCCAAACTGCATTTCAGAGTTCCATTGGCCACAGCTTGTTGCGTTTAAACTTAGAATACACCCGAATGCATAATAATTTCTAATTTCCCATACATGGGAGTTTCTTGCTGACTCAATATTTTAGACGTTGAAATCGGTTGACAACAGCCTCGCCAATTGAGCTGCGACTGTCGTTGGAACTCATGAAATTCAATGAAATTGCAAAACATGTTTGCACATTTACATCATCAAAAGGCCTCAAAATGTTTTAACTCCCTTCAATAATTGTCTGGGAGCAAATGCAAATTGTCTGGGAGATTTGCAAAATGTTTTCATTCACATCATCAATTTCATGGGAACAGAAGTTCTCAAAAGTTTTGCACTCATTCAACAGCCTGAGAACAACAGTTCTCATAACGTCCTTGACTTGTAATTCTTTAAAGAAAACACAGATTTCGACGTGTTCAAGCAAGCTCATCAACTCTCCGATCACTGTCAACTGGTTTTTGTTCTCCAAGATGGAAATCATTCGGATGCTGGAGGAATGGACATTTTCCAAAGCTTTCGACTTCGTCTACTCCCGCTGGGAATTGCCAACGACAGAAGGAGAAGTTCGTATTTCATGTTCTGGTCGAAGCACGTGGATTCTGAACGGATTTTAAATCACCCGGAGTTAAGGCATCTGATGTTCAAAGCGGCCGCAGGAAAGAGCCACATCAGAAGACCCGGAGCCTCCAACAATTTTACAGTTATGAATTCGCTCATCTTCTCAGATGACCGACATGGCAACTCCAGAATAATTTCAATTGGTTCGATAAGGGGACAAGAATCAAAGAACATACTGACAAAAGGAGAGCTTTACCCTAATTTTGCCAGGAACTTTGGATCGAGGGTTCTAAAATTTGCAACCATAGAATACCCTGCTCAGGCATACCGTCGAAAGGAGAATGGTACCTGGGTGCCGGATGGTGTGTTGACCAAGTTCCACAATTCCCTGACGAAAACTATGAACGCCACAATGGAAGTTGTGTTTGTGGACAATCCCGGATTTCGAGATCGGAAAACTAAGGAACTTACTGGATCTTTACTGCAACTAACGGAGGGGAAAATTGATGTTTTGTATGGTGGCCCTATCACATTTGAACTCATCAATGTCATTGACACCACCACGCCGTATTATATCACCCCTCTGGTTATCATGACTCGACCTCCGCAGGTTTTGAATAGATGGTATTCACTTTTCTCATCCTTTCAACCCAATGTGTGGCTGGGAATTTTATTGGCACTTATCCTCACATCTGTTGTACTGGCTACGATTGTATGGATCATATCAAAAGCCAGTTGGTATAAAGTGCCTGCTAAGGTTATTCGACAGGCCAACAGGACCTCAAGGCGGCTCCCAATATACAGCGTCCTATGGCAATTCCAGCGACTAATTTCAGGTATTCCTGGAGGATTTCAGGCTGTTGTTGTTTCCTACCTATTTTTTGCACTGATTGTAATAGTATCCTTTAACGGGAATTTGATTTCGAGGTTGCTTAATCCTCCGCTAGAGGCTCCAATTGACACCCTCGAAGACGCCATTGTTGCTCATGACGAGAGAGGATACACAATTGGTTATGTCAATTTCGGACAGGCTGGTCATGAGGAATTCGAAGCGGCTACCCATGGAAGCTACAAGGAAGCCTATAAAAGGATGAAGCTCTTCGAGTTCTTCGATTGCCATCGCCTGGCGCAGGAACTCCCAAACTTTTTGTGCATCTCGTATCTGATCGCCTCCGAGGCAATGATAAGCTTGACCTTCTGCGATATTTACGGACAGTCGACTTTAAGAATCGGATCCGGACGACTTATCTCAGTCATGGCGGGAGTCTCATTCCCAAAGGATGACCCGTTTGTTCCTGCATATCAGGAGCACCTTTTGTGGTTGATGAGTAGCGGGTTAGTAGAACATTGGTTCGGAGTGGAACGAAGGAAACTGGAACTTGAACGAAGGCGGTACTTGCAGAACAGCAACGATACAACTCTCACACGCAGTTTAGACGATTCCAAAACTCGGAAGCCCTTATCTCTCACCAATTATCAAGCTCTGTATTTGCTCTACGGAACTGGAATTGCGGTCGGAGCAGCCTTGATAATTTGCGAGTGTTTTGCCGAACGAAAAATCCAGCTTGAAAGAATTTGCACCAAGAAAAGAAAGAAACAAGCTGTCATGAGACTCGTTGTCTTTCCTGTGCATGTTCAACAGTAAATGCTGAACTTACCAGCTCGTAAAGTTTATTAAACACCTTACGTTTACCATTTACTCCAAAAGGGAGGCACAGAATATTCAAAATTCGCCAGCTCATTCATCAACTTCCTTTTTTGCATTTTTAGCAACGGGAGGCGTAGAATTTGCTTGCGACTCAGTGAGCTATTTACCTATACTATTTACTCCACAAGAGTGGCACAGAATTTCCTGAAGGAGGCGCAGAATATCCCGAGAACTTACTTTTACCATAGATCCCATTGGAGGCGCAGAATATCCCGACAACTGCATGACACTGAGCAACTGTACTTTTGCCATAATTCATAACTCCAATAAGATCGCAGATTCCACGTGGAATAATCACAGGCATACACGTAAACTCAATTCTCAATTATTATTTTGCTAACGGCGGGGACACGATGTTGAGGTATAACGCTATATCGAGCAAAACGCTATATCTGGGTCGTGCCTTACCACTCGCGAGTGGGAAGGCACGACCCAGATATAGCGTTTTGCTCGATATAGCGTTATACCTCAACATCGTGTCCCCGCCGTAAGTGTTTTTTCGCCTTGTGATATGCATGTTAATGCAGATGCCGGTGCCACTCCCAATGACCGCATTGATGATTTTGCGCAACCCATAATCTCCATTGCGGCAGGGGTCTGCAAGCTCCTCAGTATCATAAAATCGAATAAACCGCCTGGACCAGATGGTCTACCTGGGAGATTATTCAAAGAATAACCCCTTCTGTTTTCGCCCCATGGATTTTCTTTTTATTCTATTTGCAACAGTCGTGGGATTCCCCTGGACTGGAAACGGGCAATTGTTGCGCCAATAACCAAGAAGGATTGCCGTAGCAATTCTCCATCAGGATATCGACCCATTTCCTTGACACGCATTCAATAGAAAGTTTTTTAAAAAGTCATTTGCATTTTTGAGTACATTACGCTTTTTCTCTCCAGCGTCTACGAGTATCTTCACCCAAATCAATTTGGATTTAGGCAAAAGCGTTCATGCAAAGCTCAACTTGTGTTGTTTATTGATGACGTTGCGTGGTCCCTGGACTCCATATCCCTGTGCATGCTGACATTCTTGATCTAACCAAGGCCTTCGACTGGGGTGTGTCATTCCAAACTTATTAAAATTGCAATCAACAGGCATGCCGTTGAATATAGTTTCGATAATTGAATCATTCCTTGCAACAGATCCTAAGAAGTTTGCTTTCAAAGATCGCTTTCCGACACAGCTAGAGGGATCTCTGGCGTTCCTCAAGGTAGCGTCATTGGTCCTCTGGTATTTCTAATTTACATAAATCATATCACAGACGGCTTGATGTCTTCCGTCCGCTTGTTTGCGGACGATGTTGTTGTTTATAGGCCCATCAACACTTCTTTGGACAGTGCCGCACAGGCATCTAACGTACATTTAATATAGGGCCTGGTGTGAGAAAGGGGGAATGAGGATTAACACCAACAAGTCCAAAATAGTCTACTTCAGGTCTCGTGCAACCACTGATGCCCTATCTACTCTATAGTGTCCCTCTCCTGACAGTGAGCCAAATAAAGTATTTGGGGGTCATTTTCTCAAATGACCTCACTTGGGGCGCTCATATCAATTCTGTCCAAACAAACGCTTCCACGGCGGCGATATTTTAAGGGACTTGTTATAATAGGGTCCATCTGCTTTCAACAGGGCTTGGTGCAACTTCACACCTCGCACGAGTGTCATGATGTTTTTTTGCGGCGCATGCTACCATTGATTCTAAATGGCGCCTGAGTTCTAAATGGCGCCTGAGCTCCAAGTTCGAAGACTTTTGATATAAGGAGTGTATGAATTTAAGGAATTATGTTGTCGAACCTGGGGGTGAGTTACAATGGGGAATATGGACGTGTGACTTCCAACTGTGCTCCATATTCCACTTGAAGATATGAGCTAAGAATGCTCCCAAGTGTTCTCAGAGTGAATTCAGAATTCTTTCAACAATGAAAACTCGATCGAAAACTTCATTCTCGGCATAGAAATTAAAGTTTTTCTATGTATTTAAATGGAAGAGTGTGAAGCATTCTCAGCTCATATCTTCACGCGGAATGAGCTGTAGTGTCTTACTTCCTTTGTTCCTGGCGCTCAGGGGGCATGAAACCATCCCAAAACGTATCGTAGGTATATATTCTGTTAGATTGTAACGGTCCTTTTTTGTGATTGAACTAGCAGGGAATACCGGAAAAGAAATGTGCTTCTCTTTCTATGCTCTTTCTATGCGCTTGATTTTGCGATTTCAAGTTTGTGTTCTTCAAAATCATTGTAATAACGTCTTATATTCGTATGTTTGCACTCAAAAGAAGAAATTTAACGCAATCGATTATAAACATTAGAAATAAGAAACTCTTTGATTACCACAGATGGAAGATCACCGAATAATCATGCTTTTGGTAAGTCTCGTCCGTATATTTTTATGCCCAGTTTTTCCAACACGGATCAAATCTAGGTTTAAACTGAGATCAACTGATCGTAGATCATTATTTGAACCGGATCATGATCTGAGATTATCTTTTTGTGTCCTTTTGAGGTGGAGATGATCTCCGATCAACTGATCGGAGATCATTTTTGATCCGCTCTTTTCAATTCGGCCGCCATATTTGATCCTGGAAACTCTTCAACATTTATTTCACTTCTCTCGAATGGGTGCATGGGATTTTGTGGTTCTGAGCAGCCACTCGTCATCATTTCACATTTTATAGAAAGTTCGGGCACTTTAGTTTGAATGTTTCTTGCATTTTTTCTTTTTTTTGTGATAGAATGTTTTGACTAATTATGAAATGCGACGTTTCTTCTCACCCATTTCCGGGTGTTTTCATGCGAATCTAAAGTATTTCGCTCCGGAATTACGGCTGCTTTTTGCGAGTAACTTTCCATGTAAACAACAAATTAATGTTTGTCAAACCTGTTTCCTGACAAAGACAAGTTAGTTTGCCCGATAAAATAGGACAATTCGTGAAAAATATAGGCATTTCCCATTCATTGTGATCCTTCCTCTGAAGATGCACTTTTGCACTCCAAAACTGCCTAATTTATGCAATTGTGAACGGATATAAAGCGCATCGTTTGATAATTTTAATCATCAAGCAACTCACCATTGCGAAAAATATAGAAATGATCACGGAAAATGGTCGCAAACTCTCTTCAAAAAGTGGAATGAATTCGACCGCTCATTTTGGTTTCATTCTGGTATCTTTCGGCCGTCGCAAAACAAACAAAACGGTTTCCATGGCAACGTGAATTGGGTTTTTGAATTGAATCAAAGCTTTCGAAATTTTTTCGTTGATTGCATATTCGAATACCTTCACCATCTCCTAAATGGCAAAAACCAATTTGATGGATTATTGGGTTTGAGAAACTTTAATTTCTACGCACAGCGCTATTCCTTTTCCATTGCTGGGCGGCATTCATCCAACTGCGCTGAATTGACTATTTTGTTAAAGCTGATGGTTGTGAATGAAAATGGGCTATAGGCCTACTGCCGTTCATGTATGTTACTAATTACCACACCAGAGATGCTTAAGGGGGAGGTTACCCTCTTCGCCGATGAATCGCTGCTTCTTCTGAGGTAACCATGAATGGTAAAATGAGCCAGCGCTAGCGATCCTCAAGTTCTACTGTGACCCTTGAAAGAGCCATTGGGTCATTGGAGTGGATATCTGCGTGAACACGAGCCCATATCTCGCAAAGGAATGTATCATCACCTGCATTGACTGACAGGTCAATATCCTTTCCAAAAACCTAAACGCATTGTCGGTTGATTCTGTCATGTGCATTCTTTGTGGCCCCAGCGCTCTTACCTCAAAAAAGATGATGCGAACAAAGGTAACAGTTGTTGCACAAGGGCAATTTTATTCTTTTTTATCACCACTTGATGTCGTCCACCCTCCCAACCTGATTACCTGTTGTCTCTTGGCTGAAGACATCATCAAAACATGTGTGCAGCAGGTATTCATATTTTGCGCAGCAGGTGTAACCATGAACGGAGACAGGTCCGTGGGTATGTGGCTTCTGCTGGCGAAGAAGCCAGGGATGGTCGGCCAATTTCCGAGAGCAGGTAGGTAAGTCGTGGAGCGCCGTCTCGTCACCTGCATTTAGTCAGGTGCCGCATGCGTAGTTATGCGCCCAGTGTATAGTCACACTTAAATGCGTGTCACCAACGACGAGAATGCCAACCAACTCAATTTGTAACTGAGCAATGCGGGTGCGAGTGATCCATTGGCAGGGTTGAGGAAATAAATTCCAATAGGCATGAAAGGGTAAAAATGCGACAGCGAAATACCTAAATAGACCCAATGTCCAATGATGGTTATCTTCAGAAAACACACACCTCTGGAATACCCGAATTCAAAACAAATAATTTCCAATCTGCGATCCCTTTTGAATGAAAGAGAAAACTTTTATTTCTATTCCGGAGACGAAATTAAAAAATAACGTTTTTCCGCAACAATGCAATAATGGGCTTCTCACAATCGCCTGAAGGCGCTATTGACAGGATCCACTGTTGGAAACAAACACCATTATTCAAGCATGGATCCACGCTTGGATATAAGCATGGATCCACGTATGGATCCATGGTCCCCAAGCGGTTAACCGGTTGCTTGTGTGTGCGTGTCTGGATGCGTCCGATGCATCGGAAACGTCGGATGAAACGGAAGGATGCACCGGATGCGTCAGAAGGCTGCATCGCAAGCAGTGGAGTTGTCGCGGTAATTCACAGGCATTTCAAAGTTTAACCTGTTTTTATCAGACGAAAACTGCGTGATTTGCCTTCCTGTGCTCGGTCGTCTTATTATACCTTGTGCTTTCCTTCTCGACGCTGAGCAGCATGATCTTTTTCCGCTTAAAATACGCAATCGTTTTTGTGCGTCGTCAAATGTTTGCCTTGCCGCACCATCCTCCACGACTTGCAGGATGTTGAAAATTTTCCATGGAATGACCACTCACTCTTTCTTCGGTGCCCCCATCACCACATTTGCTCCTGCCCACTGAAACATCCCAGCCTCTCGTTCATGCCTGCAGCAGCAGATCGCTTCCAGAATGAATGCTGCCAGAATGAATTTTTTTTCGTTCTGCGGTGTGAGTCATAAACACTGGAGAGCTCACGTGCGTGAAACCGACACGTGCGTGGAGTTGGTCGCCACATGGCCACAGCCTCAGACGAGATGGAACGAAATTTTTCGACTCTGCTGCGCAGATCATTTCAGCTGATTTGCGCCTTTCGCTGGGCTTTCTCTTTGACGACAGTTCCACATGCGGTGTCTAAGCCATGTTCGTTGACGTTTAGCGTAATTAATGACGTCATTATTTGAATGCGGTGTCAATAGAGGGACAGAAAACGGTAAGTTAATAACAACGGGCGGACGCCTTTCAAATTAAAAAAAAAAAAAACAGGCGGACGCCTTACAAAAACTTCAACAAGCAAAAATCCTGGGAAACAGTTATAACCACCGCCTCTCCCCATCCATCCATCTAAAAATTAAAAGTTTCTAATTTTTCTCAGATGCAATTGGGATGCGGTGGAAAAGGTTTGGCTGGGTTAGGTTTTGTTTGGGCTGTATTAGATCAGGTTGAGATCAGGTGTAATTTAGTTTTGTTTTTTTCTGTTACCCAAGCACCTGACATAACCTAGCCAAACCTAACATATGTCAACCATCCAACCAAACCAGACCTTCCTCAGCTAACCTACAATCAAACTCAACCAAACCTCCACCGCATCCCAATTTCGAAAATTTGAGAAAAATGAAGAACCTTTGATTTTTGAGAGGCGGTGGATGCGTTGGGGCTGAATCCAAGATGCGGGGATGCGGTGGTGGACAGGCCTTTGTGGGCTGTTTCCAAAAACTGAGCGTATTCAATTACTGCCACACCCCACGGCACGTGCTGAACTTACTGCCTGGACGTGACCCGCTATTTTCGCGAGAGGCTTGAAAATGTCAAAACAATAGTGGGCATGCCGATTTCCGGCACGAACAGAAAAATTGTCGCAGTGCGAAGCTCGGGAAGGCATAATGTTCATGACCTTTAGTTCATTGCGAGCGAGAGTTTACGAATATCACCGAGAAAAATAAGACTCGCAGTCATTGGCTTTCGTTTTTTTCACCTGAACCTCACCCGAATTCTGACGAGGTAAGGTTCTCACGAATCTGCATCAACAGCAGGGTACAGTCTCCTGTAGTGAAATGTTGCTGGGCTATGTTCGAAGACTTTTGATAAGGGGTGTATACCTGCAGAAGGCATCGCAAAAATGACCACAAATTTTGAGCGTTTTCATCTGACTGGAATTTTGTAAATGAAAGGCTGTATTACGGAGAAACTCGTTCTCGGATGGGTCCATGCACTTTTTGCTTGAACTTGACAGAAACTTCACTTCAAATCAAAACAAGCAGGAAACTTTACGAAGACAAAGCACCGCAAAAATCCTGATGCGAAAAGAAAACATGAGACAAAAGAGATGACCGAGATCAGAGATTTGATCGCCCAATTTTGGCCGATCAAAGATGATCCGAGATCAGGGCATTTGATCGCCGATCAAAAGTTGACTCGAACTCGATGGACAAAACACCTGATCTCGGATCAAATTTTTATCCGTGATTAGCAGGCAGAGATGATCGCCGATCAGCTACTGAAAGAACCAAAAACGAAATGATTCAGGTTTAAACTTAGATTAAACTTTGATCAATTTTGATCCGTGTTGGAAAAACTGGGCATTAAAGTTTTCCCGATTTATTCCATTTTTTCCCTACCTCTCAGTTTTTCCAATTCTCTCAGTTTTGATCGATCTTCATTTCCTGTGAGAATATTCTACGTAGGCTATAGGCGCAGGGAACGTAGGTTCCAACTGCTCATCGGAACAAAACTCATTCTTTCAACTTTTCAATGCCCACCACCTAGGCTATTCCACAAGGGCGATCCAGCGACGAACCGATAGCGGACTTGCTCTAAATGCCCCTCTTTGCAAATCTAGCCGCTAATTCACCTCGTTTTTCCCGTGCACAATTAGGGATTGGAACAACATCTCCTCTTCTTCACCCATCTCACACGCGATTGCATCCCTGGGCACAATACCGGCAGAGCGAAATGGATTGCTTGACGTGGTTGTGTACCTCTTCATTTCTTCTCTCAATTTTCACTATTTTCTTCCCATGTCATTTACCCTTCTGTCACCATAACATTTATTTTGTGACAGTATTGTTTGAATAAAAACACAAATATTCGCATGACCAGTACAGGACGTTGCAAAAAGGTTTTTTTTGACATCAACAGATGGAATGATGATGGTTTCAGATGCATGGAGGTGCAATGAGAGATGATGAATTCGATTTCAAAAGTAATTTTCACACATGTTGGACAAACGATGTGACTAAATTCACAGCGAAAAACGCATTTTTCTTTATTCCACCAATTGCAGCGCCGATTGTTTATTAGGGGCAGAAACGGCCGGTACTACCCCTAACTAATCCATCGCATATGCAACACGCATTTTTCTTTATTCCACCAATTGCAGCGCCGATTGTTTATTAGGGGCAGAAACGGCTGGGTACCCCTAACCAATCCGTCGCATATTCAATGCGTATTTTTCTGTGTTCCACCAATTGCAGCGCCGATTGTTTTTATTCGGGGCACATACGGCCGAGTGCCCCTAACTAATGCGTCGCATATCCAACACGCATTTTTCTTTATTCCACCAATTGCAGCGCCGATTGTTTATTAGGGGCAGAAACGGCTGGGTACCCCTAACCAATCCGTCGCATATTCAATGCGTATTTTTCTGTGTTCCACCAATTGCAGCGCCGATTGTTTTTATTCGGGGCACATACGGCCGAGTGCCCCTAACTAATGCGTCGCATATCCAACACGCATTTTTCTTTATTCCACCAATTGCAGCGCCGATTGTTTATTAGGGGCAGAAACGGCTAGCTACCCCTAACCAATCCGTCGCATATGCAATGCGTATTTTTCTGTATTCCACCAAATTGCAGCGCCGACTGTTTCTTCGGGGCAGAAACGACAAAGTTCCCCCAACTAATCCGTCGTATATGCAATGCGTATTTTTCTGTATTCCACCAATTGCAGCGCCGATTGTTTATTCGGGGCGCATACGGCGGAGTGCCCCTAACTAATGCGTCGCAGATGCAATACGCATTTTTCTCTATTCCACCAATTGCAGCGCCGATTGTTTATTAGGGGCAGAAACGACAAAGTTCCCCAACTAATCCGTCGCATATGCAATGCGTATTTTTCTGTATTCCACCAATTGCAGCGCCGATCGTTTGGCACATACGGCGGAGTGCTCCCAACTAATCCGTCGATATGCAATGCGTATTTTTCTGTATTCCACCAAATGCAGCGCCGAAGGTTTTCGGGGCACACACGGCGGAGTGCCCCTAACTAATGCGTCGCATATGCAATGTGTATTTTTCTGTGTGCCACCAATTGCAGCGCCGATTGTTTATTAGGGGCAGAAACGTCTGCTACCCCTAACTAATCCGTCGCATATTCAATGCGTATTTTTCTGTATTCCACCAAATGCAGCGCCGATTGTTTTCGGGGCACACACGGCGGAGTGCCCCTAACTAATGCGTCGCATATGCAATGCGTATTTTTCTGTATTCCACCAATTGCAGCGCCGATTGTTTATTAGGGGAAGAAACGGCTGAGTACCCCTAACTGATCCGTCGCATATGCACTACTCCTGCGCATTTGTTGTGTTTTTCATGATTGTGTGGCTTCTTGGTCCCATTCTCCACACTTTTCTGAATTTTGGGCGCCAAATGTGCGTAATGAACCAGGCTGCAGCTGGTGAAAGTCCATCTCTAAAACAGGCATTTCCTACCAGTTCATCTGCCGCAGCCAGGTGGCGGATGCGTGAAGAATGGGGCCAGCCACACATTTATGCACAAGCATGAAAAATGCGGGACGGGTACAAACTTCCGGCTTTTATGGATCACAGGCATACCACTGCATGCTGGACATTTTTAAAGGAACGCACTGCGCATCGTAAAATCTGCATTTTGATGAGCAGAAATAATCTTTAGTTTCGCATGGGAAAAATTTCAAATCGTGGCCGCCAAGGAAAAATATCGAAAGCCGCATCGCATGAGCTGTGAAACGATTCATTGAGTTAACGAATCGACTTAAAAGCTGTGCCAATCAGCTTGGTCCGGGAAGTGTATTTACATTTCCTACACCAACATAAGACGCAGAGTACCTACACTACTGGGCAAGTCCTGGCATTTAAATGGGCCTGGGACAGCTATAGGGTTAGGTTTAGTTGGAGTGATAGGTGAGGGTGGGTGATAGTTGGGATAGTTGGCTTAGTTGGGATAGTTTATTCCTCGAACAAAGTCTTTGACTGGAATAATCTGAATAAGAAATCACCTACAATTTCTCGGGCTCTCCAGCACGTATCGCGCACCATAGTCGGTGATGGGTGGCGTTTCAAATATATTTCTGCATCTTCGTGAAGATTTTTTGATGAATGTGTATTGGCCGAATGCATGCGGCCCAAAATGAGCGTTGAAAGATACCGGGTATCTGATATCTGAAATGAAAATATGAAGTACAAAACAAATACAGGTTTCATAAACGAATCAATTTTAAATGAAGCTCCATGCATTTTCTCAGCGTGGAACCCCTATTTTTCCGGTTTTGTTTCGATTTTGCTGGTTTTCGATGTCAATAGGGCAATGCTTTAACGGGCATAGTGGCTGCGGTATAATGTACTCAATCATGTAAAAAATTGCAACTGTTCAGATTTTGGTAATAATCGGGGCTGCAGAAATTAAAGTTCCTCTTCAACAAGGGAGGTTCCCCTTCAACAGAACTTGTCAAGGTCGTTGCATTCGCAGGCGGCTGAATGGTGGATCCTTCGGTGAAGATGTATCATTAATTTATTAGCCATGGACCATGCCGACGGTGGCACCGACCTGCGAATTTTCTAGCATATCATAAATGGGCTTTTCAATGGGCATAAATGGCTTTTCAAAATTTTCTAGCATATCATAAATGGGCATATGCTCATTTTGGCGGGAGGAACACGTCAGCAATTATTTTTGCCGCAACAAAAATGCATGGACCTTCGACGACGTCACATTGGAGTTAAGGAGAAAACGTCCTCAGCATGTGGTCTATGGGGACGGTGACCACATGAAAATGAAGACATTTTGGTGTTCACATTACCTCCTGGGTTAAAAGAGACATGTTGTTTCGTGTTTACATTACCGCCTGGGTTTAAAGAGACATTTTGGTGTTTACTTTACTTCCTGGGTTTAAAGAAATATTTTGGTGTTTACATTACTCCTGGGTTAAAAGAAACATTTCGGTGTTTGCATTACCTCCTGGGTTTAAAGGACAAAGGCCCTCAGCAAGTGGTGTATGGGAACGGAGGCCACATGAAAATCAAGACGTTTTAGTGTTTACATTACCTTCCGTAAATTGAACCCCAGAACATTTTCGTGGGACATTAATTCTGCTGCTCTACAGGAAATTAATCTTGGCTCGTATCCACAACTCTCTCATCACTGGTTATTTGTTTTCATGTTTGAATAATGTTTGTTTGACAAAACATGTCCAATTTGAATCAAATTTCGTCAATTCAATTCGAATTCAAAAATGATCTATTGATTCGATTTGATTCTTTCCATTCATTCGGTCGTGGGTTTTCCCCAGGAATCTCATTCAACACAATGTTTGAATCGATGAATACGGAGCCATTCTGAATACCCGGGCCATAGGCGATTTTTTCAGACTTTTGAAGCACGGGGCAATGTAATTCCCCATTTCTCCTGCGCCGCTAAACACATTACATGAAGGAATGCATTTAACGGCGCTTACTAGATGGGGAATAACATTGCCCCGTGCTTCAAAAGTCTGACAAAAATATCCTATGGCACGGGTATTTTGAATGTCTGAATATGTTTGTGCTGCAACGTCATCAAGTTAGGCCAGCTTCAACGTAAGGCCTAATTGTGAAGGGAGGCGAGTTCTCATCGCAGTTTGAATAATTCACCGGCAATAATGATCCTAAATTACCAATTTTCTACAGCTTAGTGCTGCATAATCCTTGAAGCGTATTGCAAAACCAAATGAGAATTTTCGAAGAAGTGTGCCTAGAAGTTGTAACTCGTATATTTTTCGGGATCATGGAACTCGTTTTGGTTTCTACAATAGAAGAAATCGCGAATTTGAAGCATCGGAACACGATAGCGTCAAAGTACAGACCAACATCATCGTATGAAAGAGAAAAACGAGTGCTTTTTGGATTGAGTTTATGGAATAACATTCATTCAAACACAAAAAACTCCAATTGTACCCTTTTTGAGAAGCACTGTATAAACACATTGAATGAAAAGAACGTTGTTGTCGCGAAGTTAATATCTGAACAATCGCAGTGCTTAACAATGGTGGCGTTGGCACTAGGCTTACGAACTGAAATAGACTCCATCAGGAACAGAGGAGCTTAGGATTCGGTGATGGTAAAACAGATATCTAAACAAAAGCATATAATTTAACAATGGTGGTGTCGGTACTGACCACCTCGAAGAGACCAGCTCAAAGAGACTACCTCAAAGAGACCCATCAGGAGCAAAGGAAGAGATTTAGAGGTAGGTCACATCTTGAGAGATACTTTGATTTTTCACTCCCAGAAAGTAGTTTTCTAAACACAATTCGAGATCAAAAAATATCTTGTTAGTTCCGGGCTGTTGCCATCGCAAGTTGCTGTCCAATCCTGATTCTTATTTTTGCATTGTGTGTTGTTTTGATTTGATTGTATTGATTCTGAATTTTTGGTTGTCGCCAGTTTCCTTTTACATAGATATTTTATATTTTGTACATGTCCAGTGATTCTTCTGCCACCTCGCAGTCCTATTGATTGAAAGAATAAAGAATAATAATATAAGAAATCCCATTAAGGAGAAGGCGCTAGGAGAATTTATATACGCAAATAATCGTTCTTTGGGGATCTTAGATAAACTATGGCCTACCTGCCCCTGGTTTATAACTTTGCGCCGATTGAATCTTTCATGTGGCATGCGCCACACATCTAAGTGAAAGTGAAAAAGTGGTTTCTCACTATCTCTCTGATGAAGTGCAGCAATGGTGATCGGGGTTTTCACTAGTTTCCTGAGGGTCACGTCTTTTGTGATAACGGACGTCAAATGAGAAATTGGATCATGCTTGGCTGGAGCCGGCCAATACACTCTAAACACGAAGTTCAGGTTGGAACACCATATTTTAACATGGGCTTATAAATAGGAAGTGTTCTTTTTAGAACATTCATGGAGCACGTGGTGGATTTTTGGAACACACTGAGTGTTCCATTTGCAACACTTAAGGTATTCCAAATCGCTCATGCGTTCCAAATCTGTAACAGGAATGTCACAGATTTGGAACACTCGGTGTGTTCTTGGAACACACTGAGTGTTCCATAAATTAATGTTCTTAAAAACACACTTCCTATCTAAGCCCATGTTAAAATATGGTGTTCCAAACTGAACTTCGTGTTTAGAGTGTATGAGATATGGAAGGGGCACGCCACGGCCAGGATGAATCTACCGCTTCACCGATTTTGGCCGAATCCAGAGCTGGCCGAATCCGTCCAGATAAACCATTGAAAAAGAACCATTGAACTTAAATGGAGCAATTTTCATGGATATTTTTCATGTTTGTCATAAAAAAATTACGTTTTTTTACAGATGCTGCACTCTCGTGGAAAAACATCAACATGCAAGGAATACTGATCGGAATTATCTTTCAACTTACGAATATTGTTGTTAATTCAATCTTTTTGCCGGGCATCAATCTTGAAAAGTCCACGACTGCACCTGAAGAATCAGCGATCAAGCTTGGCTTGTTGAAAATCATGTTGAAAAGTCCTGAAACACAGCATTGCGATCCCGTCTACTTCATCCATGATAATCATACGAGCGCAGACGATCTTCAAATGTTAGCCAATGAGGTGTATTCGGTCGGAAAATCGATCATTATATCCGATATTCAATCGTATCCGGACCACCCAGAAATCATCGAGAGGTTTAGAGAAAGGGCAGTTTTCGAAATCGGTTAGTCCACGATTTTCGGAGCGGACGTTATTTTGGTCCAATCTCCTTCAGTCAGATTTAAGATTTATCCGAATGCGCTGCAGGAAGAATGGTTTTTGATGTTTTTTGGATCGAGTTTTGCTTTGTTCGAATTTTCGGACTAAACGCCTTTATAACTAAAGTGCATATGAACCAGATAGGATCTCTTGTGTTTTTCAATTTATTGGCAGTATAGTGTTTTCATAGATGCATGCTTGCTGAGATGAATGTCGCCTGGGTTTCAGTGGATTGCGTGGAGAGCTTTTGCACAGGAAACATTGACAGAAACAAAAGGCGCATCGACTACAGCTCATTCCATTTGAAGATATAAACTGAGAATGCTTCTCACTTTTCCATTCGAACATTCAGCGAAACCTTGATTTCTGTACCGAATCCCCAGTTCTCTATATCGGCTTTTCACTGTGGCAGGAATTCGGATTACCCTGCAAGCATACTTGTGAGCATTCTCAGCTCATGTCTACATGTGGAATGAGCTGTATGTCTCTGAAATAACGGAACTTTTTTTCAGAAAACAATTGGCCCAAATTTGTTCTTTTTTGTTCCAAATATTTCCTCGTTACAGCTTCTTGGATTTGTATAAACCTATCATAAAACGTTTCTTTCGTGGTCAGTTTGAGACTTTGGACACAGGAAATAGTTACATGGAGACAAATCAGGCAAATACGGAAGATGTTGAACCGCATAGACTTGTTTATCGCTAAAAACACCCGTACGAGATGGTGCATTATCATGCAACAAAAACAACTTCCCGGCGCGCGATATTCGGGCCTCACTTTAATGATTCTCTTCCACAAACGCTCCATAACACCCAGATAATATTCTCTAATGATATTTTGGTCCTGTGGGATGAATTCTAGCAGTATAAAACTTTTAAAGTATTAAATGAACATCCATCTTCTCTCGTGTCTTCCGAATTCGCAACTGTTCTTTTACGGTGAGCCTGGAGACTCCCATGTACCACTTTGGCTCTTTTTTTTTCGTACCTGATTAAGCACCAAGTCTCATTACCAACCGTAATCTTCTATCGGAATGTGGACTTCTGTCTGGCGGTTTTGATAAGGTCCTTGCACTTTTCAAAGAGAACATTATCTTGGTCCTCGTTAAAGACGTGAGGATCAAATCGAGCACAGACATCCCGTTTCTTAAAACACGAATACTTTCTTCAAAACATTGCGAGTCATGTCATTGGTTATTTTAAATTCCTCCACCGACCATCTTGCAGTCGAAAGCGCATAGTGGGAGACCATTTCATGTACTGTTTCCGCCAACTCTTCGCGATTTTTGTTTTTTTGGGCCGGCTGGGCGTTAGGTCGTCTTCCAACGAACACGCAAACACTTTTCATAAATTCAAATGTTTCTGTAAAAGTTTCCCACCCTTTGAGCAAAAAACGTTTATGAGACAAAACGACAAAAGCCAATGACACTGTTGTAATGTAAGTTCCTCTAATTAGGACATCCGCTCTGGCTGACCCTTTTTTCCCAAAAACAATTGGCGATTGGAACGCCCTATCACGTGACACTGCCTTAATTAAACCTCCCTTGCTGTCGTTTCTCGTGCCAGACATGATGCCTAATTTTAGTTGTCCGTTCTGAGTTCTCACAATTGAATTCTCACTCAAGTTACATATGAAGTGGCAATTCTTTTAGTTAACTTCGTTCAGTGTCCTTAAGTTAAACTTAGTTGAACGCTTCTATTTCGAACTCTCCCCATTTTGACTTTAATTGGTCGCTTGTTTTTCTTTTAACATTGTTTCTCTCCTGTAGCTCGAAAGAAATCCATTACGTTGTCCTGTTCATATGTTTTTTGCGATCCTTGACTGTTTTTCTGGTGCATGTGTGTTATGCTTGCATTTAAATCACAAATTTCAAATACAAATACAAAATACAAGCACTTCCAAGACGACCTATCGAAAACTTCTTCCACACAATGGCCTTCTTAGGGGGGTGAAGCACACATTTGAAAGAAAGACGAACCAAAATTGCCACAAGATTTTTTGTGTATAGGTACATAATCGCTTTTACGGTTCCTGATCGAGTGGGATAAACGCCTGGGTACACTCTAAAGATGAACACCTTTTAAAAGTCACTTTCTTGCAGTCCAAAACGAGACATGTTTTACCGACTTTTTCCTCAGATTTGGAATCTTTGTACATGGTGTATCTGTTTGACTAGAATAAAATGTTTCAAAGCGTTGTTTTTGGCATCTTTAAAAAGGCAGAAAACGTCTGAAAGGATGCTTCGAATCATCGTTAAGACTACTTCAAAAAGCACCATGAAAAAAGACTCCAAGTTTAGAAAAAAGTCGGCGAGACATGTCTTTTATTGGACTACAATTATTATAAAGAATACGAAAGTGAATTTTTAGAAGACATTCAATATTTACGAATAGAGTGTAACTTCTGGTTTACTTCTGGGTAAATTCCGGGTAACTTCTGGATAAACAAATATCCCTGACATTTGTTGCCTGAGATAACTACTGCGACAGAAGCCGAGAAATGAATCACATACAGTGCCAATGATTACCTCTAGAGTGAAAATCGGATTGTCCACGATTGCCTAAAATTGCAAGAATTTATCGTTCAAAATTGGTTGATCATTCAAAATTAGGATTGTAGTCCACATGGTTTCGTTTCCGTTTTTCTTTTTTATCTCCAGAAAACACAGATTTTGACGTCTTCAAACAAGCTCACCAACTCTCCGAGCACTGTCAGCTGGTTTTGGTTCTCCATGACGGTAATAAGTCGGACGCCAGAGGAGTGGACTTCTTCCAATACTTTCGACTTCGTCTACTACAGATCGGAATTGCCAACGACAGAAGGAGAAGTTCATATTTCATGTTCTGGTCGAATCATATAGACTCCAAACAAGTTTTAAACCACCCAGAGCTAACGCATCTGATGTTCAAAGTCGGTGCTGGGATGACAAACGCTAGACGAGGGGCAATTTCAACCACTATTATTTCGTTGCAGTCTTTGATTTTCTCGGTTAACAAATATGGACATTCCAGGCCAATTACCATTGGATTGGTCAGGGGAGACAACGCTGAAATCTCATTGGTAAAAGGCAAACTCTACCCCAATTTGGCAAGAAATTTCGGATCTAGGATTCTAAAATTCGCGACAATAGTTTATCCAGCGCAAGCTTACAGGAAAGAGGAGAATGGAACCACTGTGCCAGACGGTACACTGGTCAAAATACACGAAGCTCTCACGAAAAAGATGAACGCAACGTTGGAAATTGTGTTTGTGGACAATCCGGGATTTAGGGATCGAACAACTAAAAATGTCACCGGAGCACTGCGGATGCTAACAGAAGGGAAAGTAGATGCCTTGTGCGGCGGACCAATTACTTACGAACTGATAAATGTCATAGACACCACAATACCTTATTATATCAGCCCACTGGTTATTCTATCTCGACCTCCGCAAGTTATCATCAAATGGTACTCTCTATTTTCGTCGTTCAGACGAAATGTATGGCTGTGCTTACTATTTGCATTGATGCTGACTTCAATTGCGATGGCAACAATTGTGTGGATTGTGTCAAAAGCCAGTTGGTATGATGTGCCTATTAAAGTCATTCGTCAGGCCCACAGGACCGCAAGGCGGCTCCCAATATACAGCGTATTATGGCAATTTCAGAGGATAGTTACAGGAATTCCTGGCGGATTTCGTGCGGTTGCAATCTGCTATCTGTTCTTCGCATTGATCATCATTGTATCCTTCAACGGAAATCTGATTTCGAGGATGCTTAATCCACCGCTGGAGGCGCCTATTGACACTCTAGAAGATGCTGTAGCTGCCCACGACGAAAGGGGATACACAATTGGATATGTTAATTTCGGACAAGCCGGTCATGAGGAATTCGAGGCGGCAACTCATGGCAGTTACATGGAAGCATACAAGAGAATGAGGCTCTTCCCGTTTTTCGATTGCCATCGCCTGGCGCAGGAACTCCCGAACTTCATGTGCATCTCATTCCAGATCGCATCCGAAGCAATGATAAGCATGGCCTTCTGCGATTTGTACGGTCGTACTACTCTACGAATCGGGTCCGGAAGACTTATTTCAGTCATGGCGGGAGTGTCGTTTCCTAAGGACACACCCTTCGTACAGGCATATCATGATCACCTTTTGTGGCTGATGAGTAGCGGATTGATTGAGTTCTGGTTCGGAGTGGAACGTCAGAAAATGGAGCTGGAACGCAGGCGATATTTGTCGAAAGATGACAACAATGACACAGCCGTTACTTTCCGTTTGGACGATGCAAAGATTCGGAAGGCCCTATCTCTGCGCAATTATCAAGCTTTGTATTTGCTTTATGGCACGGGAATTGTCACCAGTGTAGTTTTAGCTTCCATCGAATATTTGTTGCAACGGAAATTTCATGTCGGGAAAGTCAACATCAACAGAAGGGAGCGCACCCAATTGATTTTGGTTGGCTGCCACACGCGTGCTCAGCTAGCTCTCAAACGGTACGCTAACAAAAGAGTTTGACACTGAATCATCACGAACAGATTTTTTGCGGATTCCCAAATTCTCTCCTAAGTATGCTACAAAATTGCACGTTTCGTTCCAATTAGACTGCATTTCGACCAAGCCGTGTAATTTAACTCACATTAGACGAGATTGGGTAATCTCCACCTCCTTGTGAGAGAAATTCATCTGCAGAGTTACAATTTCCCCACGGGCGACTGGATTCGCACCCAGGGATGGTGCAGTAAATGTGCGCTTGAAAATGTCAATTTCCCTAGTTTGTTCAGCGCAAGACCCACTTGCACATCAACAAATCCTCCTCCTCAAGCTGGAAATGACAAGTGCTTGGAGCGCGTTATTGACACTTTTAGTTTTCAACAATTAGTCAAGCAAAGTTACAGCATTTCCAGTTCTTTGTTGGACATCCCAACGACACACTTTGAATGCCCAAACTACTCAACCACTGTTTTGCCCGGGATTTCCGACCACGATATGGTCCTGTTAACCGTTCAGCTTAGCCTTGAGGTTTCAAAGGCTGCTAAAGTCCGAAAACACTTCATAAATTATTCGGTTGTTGATTGGCGCCATGTCAACAACTTGCTATTGACCAAGCCCCTTCTCCAACCTGCCTTTTTTGACCGCAGTTCCATCGAAGACAGCTGGATGACGATTAAAAATACCTTTCTTTCCATTAAGTCTGCTATACCTTTGAGACGAGTTGAGCGATCCATCAAATTTCCGTGGGTCATTACAAGTTGAGTCAATTGCTGAATCGCAAAAGGCGCGCCCACGCGAAATTTAAGCGCAGTGGCTTGGCTATGGATCAGGAGAAGTACAACGCACTACGCACGGAGTGCTTTGATCTAAATTCAGCCCTATTTCATTCTTTTGTGAATAACACATTGGAGGATAAATATTTCCAAAAAATCTGGCAAAATCTCAGGTCCTTGAAAGAATCGAATGCAATTCGGCCCCTACCCCTGATGGGCAGTTGGCCTCAACTCACAAGGAAATTTCCACTATCCTGAAGTTGGAAGCAAGCATCCAACCATGAATAAATCGCTCAGTGGAAGCGGACACTATATTTTCAGCAAGTGGCGCCCTGCTTAAAGATTGCAGTACATGGTGTTCCTAGCCTCCTTGGAAAAATCAATTCCAACAAAGCAATGGGTCTTGATGGATTGCCTGGTCGCTTGCTTCCGAAATAGGGCCTACTGACGCTTTACCCAGGTCACCGTTTGATTATTGCAGGAGATATTAATTGTCCCACAATAGACTGGGTTTCATTAACCGGGGGATCATGAGCAAAAGCAGATGCTCTGCTTCACATACAACAATTATTAGGGTTGATTCAACATGTCCTGGTTCCAACTCGATGTGTTGAAGGTGGTAGTAGCAGCATTTTAGACCTTGTTTTTACAAATTTTGACTCAGGTGATCTACCATCGCAGTTGAACCAGGACTATCTGGCCATGAATTTATCACATTTAGACTTCCACTACCTCTCCGTGTTGCCAAGAAAAAAGTCCTAATGGTTAAGAGATACGACAATGTCGATTGGGTCACCATTAAGAGCAGGCTCCATTTTTCTGTTTTTACGTTTTTGTGATCAATTACCACAGTTCGTCAACATTAATGAGGTCTGGACTGCATTCAAAACCATTCTTATTCAATGCCTCGCAATGGTTCCCATAAAGTCTGAAAAATATCACTGGTAAACCTTGGATCTCTGCAAAATTCCGGACACTACTTCGGAAAAAATACAGGCTCATTAAGAATCTTCGTGCCAATAATATCGCTTGACTGGCAAACAGGCTTGTCGCCATTCGTTTTGAACTTCGTGATGTCCTCAACATAATTTTGGTGCATACATTGAAAGGGCAGTCTCAGAGTCCCATTCCAAAGGCCTTTGCGTTTCAAAGCCTTCGTGCTTCAAGAGGGCTTCCACACCGGCTGCCATCACTGCAGAGTGCTGAAGGTTTTTTGGCGCAAACTCCCGTTAAGAAAGCTGATCTTCTTGCGCAAACATTACAAAATTCATCAGTAAATTTTCCTATTGACAGAAATTTGCATAAATTACCAATTTCAGTCATTCCTAACACTACCCGTTTAAACCAAATCTCAAGTCAAATTTCGCGTGTGGGAATTCAGCATTTGCTATCCAAGCCATTGGGGAAGAAAGTCGCAGGTCCTGACTTCATCCCAGCTCGATTTCTTAAGAAATTGTCGTTTCAGTTATCATTTTTCTTTGAAATTATCATAGAGGATTTGCGCTAATCTATCATTGCCAGATGATTTGGAAGTTGTCAAACGAGATTCCCACCCCAAAGAAAGGTCCTTCTGAAAATCCTGAGCTATACCGACCAATATCACTTCTCTAACTTAGCTGTAAAATTTTCGAAAAAATCTATTTTCACATCTAATGGCTTACATTGAACTTAACCAAATATTGCATCCCAATCAACATGGTTTGATAAAGAAGCATTCTTGTGTGACCCAACGAATAGAATTTACTTATGATGTTGGATGTGCACTTGAAGCAAAAGAAGAGCTGCATGCAATTTTTGTTGATTTCAAAAAAGCATTTTATTGGATCCCTCATAATCTCCTCTTACACAAGCTATGTCTGCTTGAATTTCCTGATCCTCCTGTTTCCATCATTGAGTGCTTCTTGGCCAGGAGGTTTTTCCAGGTCGCGGTTGAGGGCCTGTACTCTGCCAGGCGGCCTGTCACCTGCGTAGTCCCCCAGGGTAGTGTTCCTGGGTCCACTTCTCTTCATCATTTACCTTAATGACCTTCCATCCTTACTCACATCCAATGCAAGGCTTTTTGCCGATGATTTAGTTCTGTATGGCCCGCCTCTTGGTCAATCACTGCAAGACTATCATGTAATTGGATTGCTTTCAAGAGAAACACTAAGTTTTCGCGCTTAGCGCACTATAATCTTGGTGGGAATCCTCTAGTTGAAGTCACTGAATTCAAGTATTTGGGAGTTTATCTTTCCTCTGATCTGTCATGGGATGCCCATTTCACTTATACCATTTCAAAAGCTAGGAAGGTTCTGGGCAAAGCCTACGAGGCCTTGGTTTTACCCATCTTAGAATATGCCTGTGAGATCTGGGATCCATTTCTTGCGTCCCATTCCAGTGCTCTTGAGCGTCTGCAACGCGCAGCCTTACATTTCAGTTTTGTTCTGATTACAGAAGAACTTCATCTGGTTCCACAATGCACCAGCGTCTGGAACTTAGCACGCTTTCTGAGAGACGTACATGTCGGCGATTAAACTTTATACAAGCCATATTGCAAGGTGGTGTATGTACTAAACTGCCTCATCCATTCCGAGTTCGGCCTGTTCTTCGTCGAACTAACCGTGGGTACCAAATTGAACAGCCAATTCTCAAGTTCAATAAGCATTTCAACAGCTTTTTCTTTCGCACTGTCAGGGAGTGGAATGCACTTTTGCCTTCTTCTCCCCTTCTTCAATCATTGCCGATTTTCCTATGACTATGGGATATGTCTCAATATAACTTGAAAAATGGTTGATGCAATGCAGTCCGGCCTCATCTCACCCATTCCTTTTAGCCCGGTTAGGCCTATGCTATATTCTTTGGTTGATTGCTCATGTTTTACTGTGGTTAATTGATGTTTGTTTTATTTTATGACGTTCAACTTGATTGTTGTGATTTATGATAAATAAATAAATAAATAAATAAATAAATAAATAAATAAATAAAACAAAAGAACTGGCACCTTCCCTGAGTGTGTGCTGGCAGCACTTTTCTCTCGTATTTTGGCCCTTGGAGAACTCCCATTGTATTGGAAAAAAGCAATTGTTATCCCCATTAAGAAGAAAGATTCCCCGCCTGAGAGACCTGATAGCTACCGCCCAATATCTTGAAGCGTATGCTCGAAACTTTTTGAACGGATCTTGACAACACATATCCGAGGTTTCCTCGATGACTGGAATATTCACCACCCCAACCAATCTGGTTTTCGTGCCAAAATGTCCTGCGAAACACAGGTGCTGATCTTGGTTGATGATATTGCTGTGGCCTTGGATAGTGGCATTTCGACCCATGCTATGACCTCAGAAAAGCATTCCATCTTGTTCCAGACGAGAAACTTCTGACGAAAATGTCAACCCTGGGTTTTCTCCCTTTCGTTCTGTCACTCCTTCAAAATTTTCTGGAAAATCGAACTCATGTGGTGTGTGTTCATGACTGCACCTCAGAGGAATCATGGTGTCAGCTCTGACGTTCCTCAAGGTAGCGTCTTAGGTCCGCTTCTCTTCCTAAAAACACAAAATTACGTTTCATACAACCTCCATTCTAAAATTCGGACGTTTGCTAACGATATTGTCATTTATCGCAGCATTCTTTGTCCCGAGGATCGCCGCCTCTTGCAGTCGGATCTCAACCGGGTTTCCTCGTGGTGCGACGCCTGGGACATGCAGATCAATACAGCAAAAACTAAATCTAAATTTATCTGCAAACGAGATCTTACTCAGCCTGTGAATGAAGCAACTTATGCCATAAAAATAATATTGGTAACTTTCGACATGATGTTAGCGTTTCTGCTCTGATGCTTGATCTTGGTCTGGAATCTGTATATCCTCCACGCGAAGGGAGCGCAGGCTCAAACTTTTCTCTTAAAAAGTCAGTCATTCCCTCAATTTTTGTCTTCCTTCACAATACTTCAATAAACCCATTCTTTCTTTCCTAAGACTATCAGGGACTGGAATCGTCTTTCTTCCATCTCTCCATTTGTGGCTGTCACCGCAGCCCACCTGGGCGTCGCACCACGTCTTCCTCAACCATCGTTCTTGTTAATCATTCCACATTGCTGACTGTTTCGTTGTTTATTTCACATTGCTGATTTCTTTTATCTCCTCTTGATTTTTTGACTCAGAACTCTGTTCGTCGACCTGCCCCCATCAACATTTTGTGGCAGTTTTGTGAAAATAATAATAATAAATGTGAATTGCCAACTGCTCTCTGGTTGTTTTGTTTCCTATTGGCCTTCTACGTAATTCCAAGAAACGAGCTACGAACATCAGTTCGTCTAAGTATCTCAGTGGGTATACGAGCGCACGTGCTTGACATCAGAGCAGAGATCTGGGATTCAATCTAACTCTGACGCATTTTTTGTGAAAGATGAGTGAAATTTCTCAGCACGATAACGACGGACATCTGATTAAAAGTGATTCGCGTGCTGTGCACCTTTGAAGGTTTTAGGATAAAACATCTATGGTGTTGCATGTAAATTTGGTTTAAGTGGCTAGCCTATTTTTACACGCCATTGCATTCTTATTGTACGTATTTATTATCATGTTTTCAAGCTGGTATGTGCAGACAGAAATCTTCTGTCTTTTGTCACCCTCAAAACACAATCAACCTGATATGTCCTGGTGTCATGTTTGCAAAAACAAAAGTTTACATGTCTGATGATGAAAAGTATACATGTTTGATGATGTCTGATGGTGTTAGCGACTGCATGGTTATTCCTGGTTCGCTGACGTCCTATCAGTAGACCAACAAATGTGAAAATTATTTGACTCCTTTTTGAGTAAAAGGGCATAATTCCATTTTTATGTTTCCATACTTTTCTAGTAACAACAGCACAATTCCTGGATGTACGTATGTCCTTTTTCCAAAAATATTTTTTCACAGACTCTATCGATCCATTTGGAGTCAGCACAAATGTTCCTTTTTGCGTGAAGCATCACTGGGATGAACAATGATCATGGGTGACATCGAACTCAGATCCGGGAAAAATAGAATGAAAATGCCCTTTTTCCCAAGAAGGATTCATTTTACAAATTGAAATCATCATCTGCCATTGCGTTTCTATTTTTGTCAAACCTTTTTTGCAATGACTCTATAGTGGCGGCGGAATTGTTGTGTTGGCACATGAAAATTGCGCCTGTTCAGATTTTAGTAAAAACTCCATGCTGCTGAAATTAAAGATCCTCTTTCACGAGTGAGGTCAAATTCTGACACCAGAGTGAAAATTCTCATTACAGTCTGATGCTTTAATTTCTTGCGCCTGCATCAGAGTAAAAAGAAAGAAAATAGTTCAAGAGGTCACAGTTAAATGGGATACTCACGTTAATTCCGCCGCTATACTAGACACTAATGAATGAAATTTCACTCATTTATCAGCCCGTCAAGGCTGTGGCGACACAGTTAAATTACCCCTGCATTTTTTCCCGTTAAAAAGTTGCTTCCGTTAGGACACCATCCGCCACTAAGGCTACCTACGGTAAATATAATTTCTTCGGTGTCAAGTTGCTGAAAATTACACTGTTGCTCCATTTGGTTTCGTGCTGTGTGAGCGATTCAGTCTGCACAGCATACTCGTGTGATGCAATGAAGTTTGTTGAATTTATAAACGGAGTTTTTCCCCAATCTGCGAGCCGCTATTCTATGTAGTATTTTTAAGATGCACTGACAACTTGAAATGTACAGGCAAAGAAAAATAACTGTCGGGAACGCTGGTTTCACCATTTGACTGTGGCCCTAGTTTCCGAGCAGAAATAAAAGTGCCCCATTGCAACAAAGGTTTAAACAGAAAACTAATTTCTACGGAGTTGAGTTTCTGTGAAACTGCATTGTTTGCTCCATTTGATAACATTTACCCGACAGTTTATTTTTCTTCGCCTGTACCATAAGTGCGTGCGGCGGCATGATTTCGGAGCATTGTCATTTTTCCTGTGACGTCAGGTCGAGCTCAGTCCTGGACGGATTCGTCAGAGAGGAGAGATACGATTGTCATAAAACATCGCAAATCGAACTGAAGTGCGCATAGAACTCTATCACAACAATCTTTCTACCAGTGTTCCGAACTTATTGTTCGACATGGGATGAATATAGAGGACTTCTTACACTTCAAAATCCACGAATGTCTCCTCTTTATGAAAGATGATAATTACGTGATCACGTCCCTCCGCAAAAATCATTCGCCTCCCTCAATCAATCACCTCCGTCCGCAAAAATCATTTTTGGTTTGTTTTCGTTCGACCAACGACCACACACATTTGGACAGACCAGCATGGACCAGCTTCAATAAAAAAAAGAGGAGACAGCCGTTTGTTGAGCTTGCCGCCGCGGCACGCTCCCGCCACCACCTTGCAACAATGGTTGGTCGGCCACTGCGTCCTTTTCAGCCGAATTTTGAAAATCGGATTTGTTGACCTTGGCAGCTGAAGGAAAGGGCAAAATGAAGGCAACTGGTGAGGTGAAAGGCGAATGGATTTTCATGGCGGTGGAAAAGTAAGCACCTCCCTGCCCGACACATTCGACATTTTTCGGTTTGTTTTCGCTCGACCAAGGCCAACCAAGGCTTTGTGCAACACCAAGAATCCCACCCTCCTGACCCTCGCCTTTGGTCAAGACAGAGACGCCAGATTTTTCTCTTGGTCTGAAACAATTCTTTTTTCTTTGTGGTCTCCTACCCCGACCGCCTGCTGCGTTCCGGTGTTTTTGAAGGGAAACATGCCCAAAATGTGTGTTGGTTTTGACTCCTGGATTTTGACATGGCTGATGACGGTGTGACCTTCTTTGGTGTGACCTTCAAGGGGAATGGTTTTTCAATGGTGTCTCACTCGGGAAACAACAGAAAAGAGTTGCCGGGTGTGAGACAGCCATGCATTGGAAACAGCAGGCAGTTCGATGTCCCATCCCATGCCGCAGTCCTCCGCCAATTCTTGCGTCATGGCCAGTCCTTCTTTTGAGTTCTTCGGCCATCTTCAAAAAGGTTTGTTGTCTGCACGTTCAAAAAACGGACCCACACAGCCAAAAACGACCCACGCACAGCCAATCAGCCAAAAAAGATTCGCGTACAGCTAAAAAAGACGGACGCACACCGAAAAAAGACCAATGCAGACCACGCAGTCAAAAAGACCCACACCACAAAATTTGACCGATGCCTGACCAAACCAAACTAAACTCTAACCTGACCTGTTCGGTAAGATTAGGTGGGTTAGGTCAGGTAGATTACACCATCCGTGGGTCTTCGTGACCATGAGCTGCGCTTGGGTGTGCGTATATCCTTATGGCTGTGCGTGAATCTTTTTTTGGCGATGTGGATGTGCGCAGGTCTTTTTTTCGCTGCGCGTGAGCGGATGTCCGTGGGTGTGTCAATGTTTTTTTTAGCAAACCCTTAAAAATCATGTGGGTTTAGTCAAATTACATGATCGCAGGGAAAGATTTTCAGAAAAAAAAGCTGTGCCCTTGGCCATGCAATTATGTCCCCCCTTTCGCACCAGCATGCGGCGCAGGGTTTGCCTGATGAAGTCGGGTAGTCGGTTAAGTCAGGCTAGGTGAGGTTAGATTGGGTTGGGTTAGGTTAGGTTACGTTAGGGTTCTCTGTGTAGTGAAATTGAAACCTAACTTTGAACAATACCTGGACCTCATCCAACCCAAACTCCGGGAACAAAGAAATACAGCAGGAAAAAAAACAAATCTGGAAAAAAGAAAATGCAAAAAGAAAACCGTTTGTTGATGCCAGAGAGGTGCGCAATTGCACGACACACAGAAAAGGCACACACTGTACCGTCTGATGATGCAAAGGGGGACACAATTGCGTGGCTCAGAGAACAGATTTTTCTGAAATTTTTCCCTGCGAGAGTACAATTGTGTCCCCCCATATAAACGACATAACCCAATCATGTAGCCAGGTGATACATGGTTGCGAATCGGCGCCGTGGAAGTGATGATGCGTTGCCTTGCTTTCATTCTGATTTGAACCAACGCGAACGCCTCAGTGTTGTCGCATGAAACTGGATTTGTTGGAACGCAGAGCGGATTGTGTTTTTACGCTCTTGAACAGGAGTCAATTCAAGCAACTGGATTTTTCGAAATCGAGCGATGTTGTCTTCCGGCATCCTTTGCTGGATTCAGAGCGTTTTCGCTCATTTGAGAAAAATGTTAAATATTTCAATTTGAGATGAGGGATGAGGTGGATGCGATGCCATCTTCGGAGATGCGGTGGAATCAACAGAAAGATGCGGCGGCCTGCTGCACCCTGCATGTCTCAATAAGTTGGTGGGTTTTGGTGATCAGTTGCATGCTTGGTGATGGAAATTGCCTATATTCAGAGCGTTCGCACTTTTTGTTTTCTTTTGTCATTGAATTTTGACTCTCGCCAAAGCTGATTTCTTCCAACAAAACACGAACAAAAATATTTCGAGAAACAGATGTGATAAAAAATGGGAGGGAAACCAGCCGTGCATGTTCAACACGGATACAAACCAATCCAGACGCAGATGGCCAATGCATGAGTGCATGAGAGTAACAAGCCTGTGTAAATGGTGAAAAACTCCCTCCAAAACCATCAGCAAGGTCTTGGTGCATTGGTCCAATCAATGCAGCGAAATCAATAAAATGTCCATTCCATTCCATTCGCTAAACAACTGAACACCGAACTCGACGAACACAGGAGACAAAACGCAGCTTCCAGCGGCTGGAGGCCCCAACTGGACACGCAGCGCCGAAACACGGTTGCGGCCGAAGGCCGCAGTGGGGCGAAGCCCCACTAGTTGCAATGACAAATCATGCTCAAAGATATACCCACGACACCCAAAATGTCCAAAGACAGCCCAAAACCAACCTAAACGGGAAAATATTACAGTGCACACACCCAAAAAACAGCCAAACTAAACCGAGCACACACACAAAAACATCCGAAAACAGCAAAACATCCTCGGGCACGCACACAAAAAGAGACAACCATAACCGGGAACAATAAAGCACGCATCCACAGGCAAACACCCACAAACAGCCAACTATTATTGGGTACACACCCAAAAACATCCAAGTATCCGAGGCGCACCCAAAAATAACCAAATAGTGCTAAACATAGCGGGCACTCTCCAAAAACAAAAAACAGACAAACATCCCCGGGCAAACACCCACAGCCAAACATCTCAGGGCACACGCCCAAAAACAGTCATACATATATCCAGAAACAGCCAAACATCCCCGAGCACATTCCCAAAAACAGCAAGAACACACAAAAACAGCCGAACATCCCGAGTACACATACCAAAGCACCCCAAAAACAGTCAACAAGACCGAGTACACACACAAAAAACATCCTAAAACATCCAAACATCCTCAGGCACACACCCAAAAAGAGACAACCATACCCGCAGGCACGCACCAAAAAACAGCCAACCATCCACGGGCAAACACCCACCAACACAAAAACATCGCCGGGAACACACCATAAACAGCCACATATCTCGGAGCACACCTAAAACACCAAAAAACAACCAAACATCCCAGGGCAAATGCCCACAAACAGCCAAACATCTCGGGCACACACTCAAAAACAGTCAAGTATTCTCGGACACACACCCAAAACAGCCAAGAATCCCCGGACACGCAAAAATAGCCAAACATCGCACGGCACATTCCCAAAAACAGCCAAACATCACCTATAGCACACACCCCAAAAACAGGTTAAAACACACAAAACAGCCATATCCCGAGTAGACTACAGACCCAAAGCACCTATAAAACAGCCAAATATACCCTCGAGCACACACACAAAAACATGCAAAAACACCCAAGCATCCCGGCCAACATCTCAGGGCACACACCCAAAAACAGCAAATCAGCCCATGGCACGCACCCAAAAACAGACAAACATCCCGGTACACACCCCCCAAAAACAGCCAAGCATCTACGGGCTCATGCCCAAAAATATCCAAACACCCAAAAAAATCCAAACATACCGGGCAACACCCAAAAACAGCCGACTCCCAGGGCACGCGTCCAAAAAATTCAGAGTCAAATTCATGACCCAATGTTAGATTAAATTGACTCACTACTGTGAGTCATTATGACACATAAACAAGTCAAATTTATGACCCAATGTTGGATCAAATTGGCTCACAACTCTGAGTTAAATTGACACAGGAAAGAATAAAATTCATGACCCTACAAATGGGTCAAATTCACTCAACACTGAGTCATTTTGATGCACGAACAAGTCAAATTCATGATCATTTGTTGGCTGACTCACCACTGAGTCAATTCCACACAAGAAGAAGACAAACTTAATCAAAACGGGGTGGAAACTGGGAGATTGTGTGTCAACAGGAGCTAACTTAACGAGGAAAGATCTCCCTACCAAATTGGCTTGCGGTGCAAAGAAACTGCACCCTCTGTGTCAAACTAGCTGTTAGACTGAATACTCTCAAAATCGAATTGATTGGGAGAACTCTTTTCTCTTTTGCATCAAGTCCAAAGGTCTTTCATTGTTTCAACATCATTGGTCCAAATTGATACAGCACCATGAGCCGTTCTGAAACTTGACCAACTATCATTTTCCAAGGGATTGTTTTCCAGTTAATTTATTTATTTATTTATTTCAAAATTAACGACTAACAAAATGCACTGGTTAGTCGACAAAGGCCTTATACAAAGAACTTAAAAAAACTACCTACTTATCGAAACATTAAAAAAGAATATCAATTCAATGAAAATAACGGAAGAAATTGGGAATTGATTTGCAGAAAAAAGCAACACAAGAATGGTTAGCATAAAAATAACGAAGATCTTGTGCAATACCTGAGGTGGTGGAGCAGGCTTACGGAGGAACTGAGAAGTTGGTGGCAGGGAATTCCAATCACGAGCAGTCCTGGTGAAAAAACCATTGTAATGCTTTGTGTAATCAGTGAAAGGAAAGTCTACATGGTAAATGTGTTGAGTGCGCCTGGGCTCTGCGACAATAGAAAATGATGTTGGTAGGGATATTCGGACGCATTCATGGATTATGGCCTGGAAGAGTTTAAGCCTTCTTTCAAGGCGTCGGGAAGGGAGATCTTGAAGGGCAAGTGTTTCTAACATATCCGGGACGCTTGCATCACGAACGTAATTCTGCCAAATAAATCGAGCTGCTCCTCTCTGAATCTTGTCCAACAGTGAAATATCAGAAGCCAGGAATGGATCCCTTACTTCACATGCATACTCAAGTTGGGGCAAAATTAGGCTTTTGTAGGCTTTAAGCCGAGACTCCTTCGAGGCATTTCTTAACGTTCTATTAATGAAACCAAGGGATTTATTTTCTTTAGAAAAAGTGGAGTTGACGTGACTGCTCCAAGAAAGGTCGCTGGAAAGCAATACACCTAAATATGGAATTTGATAGAGTGACGAAAATATTACCGGTTTAGAATGGACCTACGAGTCCGAGCACTCTAGGAATAATTCTTTGTGAAATTTGAGAAAAGGACCAGTAATCAAACACAAGATCAGGGTCACTGAGACAAATTGGCATCAGTGCTGCAATGATGTGAGTTAATCTTCATTTCTGCACAGATTCCATGAGAACTCAAGACCAGTAACCCAGTTCTTTGAGTCGTGTGCTAATTAACAGGTCCTCTTCTTATATAGTTGCACAAATTTTTCCGTGTTTACTGCCCTTGTACATCCGTTTTATCATCGAAACTATGACCTGCACCGGATTGGCCTGAAATTCTCCCCGTACTCTACTGGTGCCAAAAGCAACATTGGAATGATTCTTTATAATTTTCCGATTGAAAAAGTGTGCAGGGTTCATGTTATTGTGAACTCAGGGGAACAACAGGGATTTTCAACCCAAAAATATAAGATGATAAAGCACTGCCAGTGATAGCAAACAATTGCTTCACTTGCTTCTGAGATTATTTTGAACTGAAAAAAAATAGAGAAAACCTCAGGGCAAAAAAGGACCACATGAAGCCTGCATGTCAAAACAATGCTGGACTCTGATAAATCTCAATGAACCAGGGATTGGATGTTTCTTCGACCCCGTGTGGCAAGTACGTAATGCTACAAGGGATGGTAATTTTACAGCAACCTGAAATTTGCACACCAAATGGGACGATCAAGATCAACCCAACTGCAAGCTTTAGCCGTGCAAATGAGGCAAGTCCGGTTTTGTCTATAAAGTTTTCTTTAATATCATAACAACAAATTATTGCTAACAAAATTAGGAAAGAGCATTTTTAAATGATAAAATGATTGGTGAAATGTTATCACACGTCATCTTATAAACGACTAGCCGGGCTGCGCCCGGCCCTGCCGGGCTGCCACTACAATGTGTAAAGTAATTGCATGATTTTGAAATCGTGTTTTGTCATCGAGCTCTCGGGTTTACAAAGAATACAGTTTTGTTGCTGTCTCGTCACGATGACAGAACCCGGCGTCGGCCCGTCGGGTGTCAGGTGTATTTGTGCAGTATGCTGGTGGGCCGAAAAGGGGGTCAAACGACGTACGCATTGTAGTATCTTCGGAGGTGATTGTTTCCGGGTCGCCCTCATTGACTCAGAAAATGTTTTCCTTCATGATTGCCCTTCTTGAAAGGTATGCTTGTTATATGCTTGATGTGCGAGTTATGTCTACTTTCATGGAGCTGCGAGGACATTTGAGAGTGTTTCCTGTTGGGTCTGATGGGTTTCCCGTGAGGAGATTACCGGAGACGGAGTCAATACGGAGTCATGCAGCATAAGCTGCTCATATGTATTTCCAGAGCAGTGTCGTAACCTTTAATCTGATGGAAGACAAATTCATCTGGTCTCCGTGTCCCAATGCAAGAACCACTGCAAAGGAAACATGAGAAAAGCAAAAGCAACGTTGGTCCAGGACAGTACTTGGAAGGGCCATCCTCGTGCCCATGGTTGGGCTGCTGAAAGGGGGCTTACAGGCCAAGTCCCTCGACTCCTTAAGGATGAGACGGGAAACGGGAGATCCGCCCTGCAGCATGACATTTTTGCACCGTAAAGAACACCAGGATCCAGGTCCATGACATGGGCCTGCGGTAACAGGATCCGTATAACTATGAATCTTTTCGTTTTGGGGCAGACAGGTTTCAGGGAAGACATTGGGAAACAGTTCGGAATACCTGCCGCGCCTCCTTCGCCGCTCACGCCGCTTCCGCCACCTCATTTGTTCGACTCGCCGCCTCGGTTCCTTTTCTCGCCGCCTCCAAAAATGTGAGCTAATGAAGCGACGGCGGAGGCGGCTGATTAACGTCAAACTGACAGTGGACAACCAAAACCACTGAAATCAGCAACCAAATGAACCATATAACCAGCAATCCAAACAGCCAATTTCGCCGTCGTTTTGTTGTCTTTCTAAAAGGTGCCTATAAATCAAACAACCGAACTTCTTGCACTTCTTGTCCTCAACTTCTTGGGTTACTGGTTTGGGTGTGGGTGGATGCTGATTTTTTCAGCTTGTCGCGCATCCAGCCCGCCTGTTGCGTTCCGAAGAGAACCTGTCCGAATCTGCTGGTTTGAGAACATTGCCGAGCTGTTTTACTACTGATGCCCGCGGGTGCAGGGTTTGGTGGATTAATGGTTGTTTTATAGTTTGACCGAATCTGCAGCGCAGAAAAATAAAAGAGCAGAAGGTGATTGCAAAGCTGAGCCAGCGGTTCACGTCGAAAACAACTGCCGTGTGCGGGTCGGGACACTGAAGTTCGAAAATCTTTGTGATCGAATGGCGCAAATGTCGCAAAATCTTCAACAAATCCAAGAAAAACTGACCTGACCTTACCTTACCTAACCTAACCTAAACACAAATTATTGGAAAAACAATAAATCGGCCTCCGCCGTCTCCGCCGCCTCAGCCGTCTCCTCCATCTCAGCCGCCTCATTCGTTCAGGCGGGAGAAGGGGTAACAGTTCCAAAGACCTGTCTACATGTGGACTTGGCAATTTCGCGGACGTGTGCTATTCCTTATTCGCAATTAAAGCGAACCAAACCTGACCAAAGGGCGGGGAGTTGAGCCAGCGGTTCACGTCGAAAACAACTGCCGTGTGCGGGTCGCGACACATAAGCGCGAAACTCTTAAAGATCGAATGGCGGAAATGTCGCCAAATCTTCAACAAATCCAAGAAAAACTGACCTAACCTGACCTTACCAAGCCTAACCTAAACACAAATTATCAGAATAACAATAAATCGGCCTCCGCCGTCTCCGCCGTCTCCGCCGCCTCCGCCGTGTCGGCCATCTCAGCCGCCTCATTTGTTCAGGCGGGAAAAGGGGTAACAGTTTGAAAGACCTGTCTACATGTAAACTCGGCAATTTTGCGGGCGTGTGTTATTCCTTATTCGCAATTAAAGCTAACCAAACCTGACCTAACCTCTCCGCACATTGCCAAAGAACATTGGGTTCGGGTGGGTTGGGCTGGGTTTGCAAAGGGCGGGGAGGCACATTTTTTTTCCCAATCCACTTCCGCATGCGCGTCTCTGATTGGCTGTTGGGAATTCCAGCCAATTTCAACATCCAATTTTCAAAGCCAAACTTAACCAAAACTAACCTGACCTAACCTGACCTAACCTGACCTAACCTGACCTAACCTGACCTAACCTGACCTAACCTGACCTAACCTGACCTAACCTGACCTAACCTAACCCTATTGCGACCCAAGAAAGAGTTGCGAAGCGGTGGCAAACACGCCAAATGGCAAAAAGCGGTGGCAAGGCAAAAATGCGAAAATTGATGACGTCACAAATTGAGACGACGTGATTGGCTGTTGCGATGCTGCTGTCCGCGGAAGTGGATTGGAAAAAAAAATTATGCGGCGGGGAGAGGTAAGGTCAGGTTTGGTTAGCTTTAAGTGCGAATGAAGAATAGCACACGTGTGCGAAATTTTCGAATCCACATGTAGACAGGTCTTTGGAACTGTTACCGGAAAAGGTACCGAGACGGTGGGTGTAAAAAATGAGGCGGCGGAAGAGGCGTGTGCGGCGGAGGCGGCGGTCGGCAGGTATTCCGCACTGTTACCGGACATTACGGAGGCCCAGATGGGGGTCTGGGGGCGGATCCTGCCGGTAGTCGGGGTCTGGATTGGAGCCCAGCGAGGTTCCAAGGGGCAGATACAGCCCCTGGTGGGGGGCCTGCAGGCGGTGGAGCCCCACGCAAAAGCTGAAGGACGATTTGAATTTTGCGATTCATTTTTGGTGCAGTATTTGTATTCTGGAGGCTAAATTTTCCTTCAGGGCGATCAAGAAGCAACGTTTGGTTCTGAATTTTAATTGCCACACTGCTGTTAATTTTTATCAATTGAACATGCGAAGAAGAGGGGCTTTGGCAGGGCAAAGAGACACAAAAACAAAAACATTATGACAAATGATGACAAATGAAATGATTTGTTGATTGACACAAATTTTGCATTTTTTCTTGACACCATCAGTGAGCATTTTGGAATTGCTTTCTTCGTCCCATCAACACAAAGCGACGAACACATGCGTTAAAACATGCTCCAAGTCCAACACTTAACAGCTCATTGCTTTGGCTGCTCAAATGTTCGGGCTCGGCTTCCGTCCCGCGTGCCGCGAATTTCCAAATTCCAAACAAATCGCCAGAATTTCAACTGGTGCGTTCCACGTTAAAAACACGAAAAATACATCTTTAACCAATCCTGCCTGGTGTCAACCAACTGAGTGCACCAACTGCATGTTTTCAACCTTCTGCGCAGTGAAAACATGCTGCGTGGTGTCTGCCCATATGTGTTGAAAAGGCCTTCGGCATTTTCAAAAGATTTTCCAGATAAATCCCGCCAGGATTCGAACCAACCATCCACGCATTATTTGCACATCGTTTAGACCACTCGGCCACGACGGCAGCTGCAGAAATTGGCCTCGGGAATCCATATTCTACGCCCTGAACCGCCACTTGTTATTCTTATTTTCCTCCATTTGAAATACACGGGCATTTTTTCTCGTATACGGTTTATAATTCTCGTATACGGTTTATAATTATCGTATACGGTTTATAATTATCGTATACGGTTTATAATTATCGTATACGGTTTATAATTATCGTATACGGTTTATAATTATCGTATACGGTTTATAATTATCGTATACGGTTTATAATTATCGTATACGGTTTATAATTATCGTATACGGTTTATAATTATCGTATACGGTTTATAATTATCGTATACGGTTTATAATTATCGTATACGGTTTATAATTATCGTATACAGTTTTGTCATTTTCGTATATGGTTTATAATTTGCGCACATTTGCGGCGGTTCAGGCCCTCCCTCCTTCCTCTCCCCTCCCTCCCTCTCCCTCCCTCCACCTCCCTCCCCCTCCCTCCCTCCCTCCACCTCCCTCCACAGCCTCACCTCTCCGTCATCGCCCGGTATGACTCTCTCGATCCTTGATCTAGCGGCCACAGTCCAATGGTTTATTGTGTCTCATGTGTGGGTGTCTTCCTTTGCTGTTCACTTGCTTGGTTGGATGATCTTCTGCAGTTCAGTTGATCCAGGACGACGGCATTGTCGAAAGGGGCACACAACAGCACGTGCTTTGAATGTGATTCATTGAAGACCAAAGAGAAGTGAAGTCATCATGTGCTGAATCAGTTGTGGCGTTTCGTTTGTGATGATTTCTCGTGGAACAAGATATGGAACACCGGCATCAAAGCATTCCGCTGATTGACTTTGAGTAAGTTTTGTTCGGCGTGAAGGGAATTTGAGTATAACAGGAATTTTGCACTAATTTCGTACCGAAAAGTGCTGCAGAGAAAGACAATTGTGGGTACCAACTCCATTTCGCCTGATAGATAGGTACCTATTCACATTTTCAACAGGTCGCTTGGCCAAGTTGACGGTCAAGTAGTTGGCCGACCTATTGAAAATGTGAATTTCCCGCGAAATGGAGTTAGTTAGGTACCTACCTACAATTTTTTTCTGAGGGCATACCTCGGGTTTCGTAATTGGTTGGTACAGCTATCTGTGGCAATAGAATGTTTGACCTCCTTGGCAGGGCCCATAAAAGTTCACCACAATAAAACAACACGATTATTCTTCAGGAGTCTGAAGCAGGGTTTCAGGAGCAGGGTTTCAGGAGCAGTAGCAGGGTTTCAGGAGGTTACAGGAGCAGGGTTTCAGGAGCAGGGTTTCAGGAGTCTGGCTGCTTCGCACCAGTTCTGACTGTTAGAGAAACGTCACAGTCAATAATGGCAGCCAATAAATGCGGCCAACATGTCTTTATAGGAGATTCCTATTGTAAGCCACCTTCCTAAATGAGAACAAACAACACATTTAGCACCTGCTAACGATCCTATTGTCTCAGACACTCAAGAGGGCAACAACTTCACGC
>JASGXE010009836.1:0-102108 GCA_030068105.1 Sinentomon sp. SZTP_YWyxl
ACACTTGTGGCCCAGAAAATAAGAATCTCGTGCTGAAGATCGCATTCCGATTGGAGAGAAATCCAGTTGAAATCGGGAAATACAAGAGGATTGAAGTGGACGCGATTGTGAAAATATCGGTTAGAGACTTGCAATTGGATCGAGACGAAATGCACTTGAAATTTGCACAAGACATTGGGCAGTTACGCATGAAGAGATGAGAGGATTCTTGTTACACAGAAGATAAGAACGTTGGATTGCAGAAGGCATTCCGAATGGATAGAAATCCGGTTGAAATCGGGAAATACAAGAGTATTGAAGTAGACGAGATTGTGAAAATCTCGGTTGGAGACTAGCAATTGGATCGAGACGAAATGCTCTTGAAATTTGCACGAGACATTGGGCAGTTACGCCTGAAGAGATGAGAGAATTCTTGTTACACAGAAGATAAAAACGCTGGATTGAAGAAGGCATTCTGCATGGATAGAAATCCGGTTTAAATCGGGAAATACAAGAGAATTGAAGTGGACGAGATTGTGAAAATATCGGTTAGAGACTATAGCAATTGGATCGAGACGAAATGCACTTGAAATTTGCACAAGACATTGGGCAGTTACGCATGAAGAGATGAGAGGATTCTTGTTACACAGAAGAGAAGAACGTTGGATTGAAGAAGGCATTCCGAATGGATAGAAATCCGGTTGAAATCGGGAAATACAAGAGTATTGAAGTGGACGAGATTGTGAAAATCTCGGTTGGAGACTAGCAATTGGATCGAGACGAAATGCTCTTGAAATTTGCACGAGACATTGGGCAGTTACGCCTGAAGATATGAGAGAATTCTTGTTACACAGAAGATAAAAATGTTGGATTGAAGAAGGCATTCCGATTTGATAGAAATCCGGTTGAAATCGGGAAATACAAGAGGATTGAAGTGGACGAGATCACGAAAATCTCGGTTGGAGACTAGCAATTGGATCGAGACGAAATGCAGTTGAAATCTGCAAAAGATATTGGGCAATTACGCCCGAAGAGATGAGAGAATTCTTGTTACACAGAAGATAAGAATGTTGGATTGAAGAAGGCATTCCGAATGGATAGAAATCCAGTTGAAATCGGGAAATACAAGAGGATTGAGTGTACAAGATGGTTAAAATCTCGGTTGGGGACAAACAATTTAATCGAGACGAAATGCAGTTGAAATCTGCAAAAGACATTGGGCAGTTACGCCTGAAGAGATGAGAGGATTGAGAGATTGAGAGGATTCTTGTTACACAGAAGATAAGAATGTTGGATTGAAGAAGGCATTCCGATTTGATAGAAATCCAGTTGAAATCAGGAAATACAAGAGGATTGAAGTGGACGACATCGTAAAAATCTCGGTTGGAGACTAGCAATTGGATCGATACGAAATGCAATTGAAATCTGCAAAAGATATTGGGCAGTTACGCCTGAAGAGATGAGAGAATTCTTGTCACACAGAAGATAAGAATGTTGGATTGAAGAAGGCATTCCGAATGGATAGAAATCCAGTTGAAATCAGGAAATACAAGAGGGTTGAAGTGGCCGAGATGGTGAAAATCTCGGTTGGAGAATAGCAATTGGATCGAGACGAAATGCAGTTGAAATCTGCAAAAAGATATTGGGCAATTACGCCTGAAGATGAGAGAATTCTTGTTACACAGAAGGTAAGAATGTTGGATTGAAGAAGGCATTCCGATTGGATAGAAATCCAGTTGAAATCAGGAAATACAAGAGGATTGAAGTGGAAGAGATCGTGAAAATCTCGGTTGGAGACCAGCAATTGGATCGAGACGAAATGCAGTTGAAATCTGCAAAAGCCATTGGGCACTATTGCTCAAACAGATGAGATGACTGATCCAAAAGACCAAAAGATCTCGTGTTGAGACAGAACGGGAAAGGCGACGCAACGACAAAGGCGGCACGACGCGAGAACTGAGACGCAACAACGATAAGACGGCAACGACACATCGACGGTAAGACGGCGCAACGACGGAAGGACGGCGCAACGACGGAAAGACAGCACGAAAACGGAAAGACGGCACGACGACGGAAAGACGGCACGACGGCGGAAAGACGACGCAACTGGCCGAGATGACGCAACGCCGAAAAGACGACGCAACGCCGGAAAGACAGCGCAACGACGGAAACACGACGGAACGACGGAACTCGACGGAACGACGGAATGATGACGCAACGACGAAAAGACGACGCAACGACGGAAAGACGACGCAACGACGGTAAGAAGACGCAACGGCGGAAAGACGACGCAATGACGCAAAGACGACGCAAAGACAACGCAACGACGCAACGACGCAAAGACGACGCAACGACGCAAAGATGACGCAACGACGACGCAACAACGCAAGCAGACGAAGCAACGACGGAAAGACGACGCAACGTCGGTAAGACTGACGAAGCGCAGAAGAGACGACGAAAGACAATCCAAAAGCGAAAAAGCGATGAAACGACGCAACGACAAAGGCGGCAGAACGCCGGAACTGAGATGCGTTAGACGGCGCAACGACGGAAACACGACGCAACTTCTCCGCGATGACGCAACTACAACGCAACGACAGAAAGACAACGCATTGACGGAAAGACGACGCAACGATGGAAAGGACGACGCAGCGACGGGAAGACTGACGCGGCGAAGGAGAGACGACGGAAAGCAACCCAAATGCGGAAGCGCTGTGTAACGACAGAAAAGCGAAACAAAAGCGATCTGCTATTTGACAAGGTGGCAACAAAACGTGCGAGACCATATAAAAATGAAAAAGGCGAAGATGGAGGCCAAAAATGTTTTTCGGGAAAAACTGTTGTTTTTGGAAAACTTTCATGGTCCAAACACATGATGAATCAAGGAAGTGACTGCATTTTCAAGAAATTGTGTCAAGTGTGGTGCAGCTTGCGGTGCTAAGACGGATCCACGAACATGATTTGGTAGAAAAACTGTTTCGGAATGGAGCCAATTTTGATCAAAGTATACATTTCAAATTAATTTGCCCACAAAATTTATGAGAAAATTGTTGCAAGCACCTGGTGCAACATTGGGTAAACAATACGAAAAGCGCATGTGGATCACAATGGGTCAACTGATGGGAACAGCGCACGTGGATCAAAGATGGTAAAGTAATGTGAATCGAAATGCTGGCGTAAAACAGTCCAAAACCTGCAAACAAGGCATCTGGAAATTTAGAAATGTGATGCAAATGGCACCATACAATAGAGTAAGTCAACGAATGCGATTGGATCACCTGGAGCAACGTACGTAAGCTTACTGGTGCGAGTTGAGCACCGGGATCAACGAAAACTGACTCGAATTGAGCATCTGGAGCAACCGAAAACGAACTAAAGCGACTTGAACACGTGGATAAAGCTCTAACTGCTGCAAATGAGAGGCCTGGGGCAGATCAGGCCAAATTGTGGAAGTTCACCTGTCCAAGCGGGCTACTGTATGCAATAAGAATAGAACACCTGATTAACGCAAGCTAGCTGATGCGAAGTGAACACCTTAAGCAAACTGATGTAACATGACACCAATGGCCAGTAGGCCAACCGCGGATAAGATTGGATCAGACCAACTGATGGGCATACTTGCTGGTGCTAAGTGGGCCAACTGATGCAATGAGAGCATTCGGTGCAAAGTACATCAATTGGCGAGTGTGGAACACCTGGAGCTATATGTGGGCCAACAGATGGGAAAGGAGCCCTTGAAGCATGTAAGGAAACTGCTGCAAAGGGAGCACCTGTGAAAACGCTCCCGGAGCGAAGAAAGACAACTGATGCTAATAGTGCACCTGAAACAAAGTTTGACAACTGGTAGGAAATAAAGTTCCTTGATCGAATAAATCCAACTGATGCAAATAGGTCAGCAGAAGCAAAGTTTGATAACAGGAATAAAGTCCTTTGATCAAATAAATCCAACTGATGCAAATAGGTCACCGGACGGAAAAGTTTGATAACTGGTAGGAATAAAGTTCCTTGATCGAATAAATCCAACTGATGCAAAGAGGGCACCAGAAGCAAAGTTTGATATCTGACAGGAATAAAGTTCCTTGATAGAATAATGGACACCGGAAGCAAAGTTAGATTTTTTTTTTTATTTTATTATTCATAAATCTCAACGAGTTAGTTGAACGTCACATATATAAAACAAGAATACGGTCAAAACATTGAAAAAGGGGTAACATGGCCTCAGGCGTTGCAAAACGTGAATGACAGAAACAACAAACGATAACTAATTGAGTGAGTTGCAATTAATGAGGCCGGACTGCATCAACCAATAAGACATGCCAGTAAGAACGGGCTAAGAAAGGGTCGGCAGCGATTGGAGAAAAGGTGAGGAAGGCAAAAGTGAGTTCCAATCTCTCACAGTACGGTGGAAAAAAAAAACTATTGAAGTGCCTGTTGAACTTGACAATTGGTTGTTCAATGTAATAACCATTGTCAGTCCGACGACGCACGGGCCTGACTCTAAAGGAAGACGGAAGATTGGTGCACACTTTTCTCTGCAAAATGGTTTGTAAAAATTTTAACCGCCTTAATCTGCGTCTTTCGGAAAGAGGGCAAATACCAAGACGCTGTATCATGGCCGAAACTGATGAGGTGCGTCTGTAGTCTGAGCAAATAAAGCGTACGGCGCAGCGCTGTAGACGCTCCAGAGCACTGGTATGCGAGACAAGAAATGGATCCCAGACTTCGCTCGCATACTCTAATATCGGCAAGATTAGGGTTGAATAGGCTTTCAGTTTTGCCTTCTGCGAAGCTGGGGAGATATTTCGAATTAAAGTTCCCAAAACTTTCCTGGCTTTCAAGAGGGTAAATTGAATATGTGCATCCCAAGAAAGATCGGATGATAGGTAAACTCCCAGGTATTTGAATTCAGTCACCTTGACGATTGGCTTACCCCAAGATTGTAGACTGATGGAGGGTGACATCTGGTGTTTCTTTTAAAAACCATCCAATTACATTTTGAGACGTTCACCGCTAAGCTCCAAGTTGTGGCCCATGAATTAAGGATATCTAAATTGTCCTGCAAGTGCGTACCTAATGGAGATCCATAGAGAACCAGATCATCGGCAAATAGCCGAGATTTGCAAGTGAGTGAGCTGGGTAGATCATTTATGTAGATGATGAATAGTAGAGGGCCTAAAACACTACCCTGCGGGGCTCCGCATGTAACGGAGTGGCTGGCTGAATACTGACCATCAACACAGACACGAAAAAAACGACGTGTCAAGAAACACTCAATCAAAGCAACAAGGGGAGCAGGAAATTTTAGTAAACGCATCTTGTGCAGAAGGAGATTGTGAGGGATCAAATCGAAGGCTTTTTTGAAATCAACAAAAATGGCGTGCAACTCCTCCTTGGCTTCAAGTGCACAGCCAATCTCATGCGTTAGCTCGACAAGCTGGGTCACGCAAGAACGTCCTTTCCTGAACCCATGTTGACTCGGATGCAAAATTTGGTTTTCTTCAATGAAATTCATTAGGTGCGAAAATAAGATTTTTTCAAAAATTTTACTGCAGACGGCATAACATGGAATAAAGTTCTTGATCGAATAAATCCAACTGATGCAAATAGGGCACCGGACGCAAAAGTTTGATAACTAGAAGGAATAAAGTTCCTTGATCGAATAAATCCAACTGATGCAAATATAGGGCACCAGAAGCAAAGTTTGATAACGGGATTAAAGTTCCTTGATCAAATAAATCCAACTAATGCAAATAGGGCACCAGAAGCAAAGTTTGATAACGGGATTAAAGTTCCTTGATCTAGTAAATCCAACTAATGCAAATAGGGCACCAGAATCAAAGTTTGATAACTGGTAGGAATAAAGTTCCTTGATCGAATAAATTCAACTGATGCAAATAGGGCACCGGAAGCAAAGTTTGATAACAGGAATAAAGTTCCTTGATCAAATAAATCCAACTAATGCAAATAGGGCACCAGAAGCAAAGTTTGATAACAGGAATAAAGTTCTTGATCAAGTAAATCCAACTAATGCAAATAGGGCACCAGAAGCAAAGTTTGATAACTGATAGGAATAAAGTTCTTTGATCGATTAAATTCAACAGGTGCAAATAGGGCACCTGAAGCAAAGTTTGATAACTGATAGGATTAAGTTCCTTGATCGAATAAATCCAACTAATGCAAATAGGGCACCAGAAGCAAAGTTTGATAACTGATAGGAATGAAGTTCCTTGATCGAATAAATCCAACTAATGCAAATAGGGCACCAGAAGCAAAGTTTGATAACTGATAGGAATGAAGTTCTTGATCGATTAAATTCAACAGATGCAAATAGGGCACCAGAAGCAAAGTTTGATAACTGCTAGGAATAAAGTTCTTGATCGAATAAATCCAACTGATGCAAGTATCGCACCCAAAACAAAAGCTGGATAACCAATTGGAATAAAGTTCCTTGATCGAATAAATCCAACTGATACAAACAGGGCACCAGAAGCAAAGTTTGATAACAGGAATAAAGTTCCTTGATAATATAAATCCAACTGATTAAAATAGCGCACCCAAAACAAAGTTGGATAACCAATCGGAATAAAGTTCCTTGATTGAATAATTACAACTGCTGCAAATAGGGCACCTGAAGTACGAATTTGGACAACTAATTGGAAGAAAGTTCCTTGATCGAATAAATACAACTGATGCAAATAGGGCACCTGAAAAGTTGGATAACTGAATGAAATTAAGTTCCTGGAGCGAATACAGGAAACTGATGCAAATGGGGCACTTGCCTTGAAGCAAAGTTTGGTAACTGATAGGAATAAAGTTCCCGGAGCGAAGATGGCCAACTGATGCAAATGTTGCTGCAGCAAACCTGGGTAACTGCTCAGTTCCTGACGCGGCAAATCAGGTATCGTATCGTATGAAATTTGTTTTGTTTGCTAAAAAGTGCAAAGATTTGAATTCGGCAAATGTGATGACAAAATACTGAGGATGACAAAACATGCTATAAAAACAACCGAGCAAGACCGCGAATCGATGATACAGTAAATTGGTCAAATAACAAATAGAATGGTATAATCTACATAGAATTGTATAATCCAAATCAAATAACAATAAGAGTGGTGAGAATTTAAGAAAACGTTTACGGAGCTGGCGAATTTTTCATTAATTAAGCCTTTCATGGGTGAAATTTGGTCAACTGAAAATGTCAATGGTCAACAATTGTCAATGGTCAATTGTCAATTGAAATTGGTCAACACAGCCATCACGATTAGAAACACGTCACCAGCACTACGCCTGACCTACTTGGAAACGGGAGAAGAGGATTAGGACTGCTTTAAATATGGGCGCCTCAACAACGGACAAAATCAATCCGATGCAATATTTGGACGCAATAAAATTTTGTGGTCCGCCGGAGTGGCTTGAAATCCTTTTATTTTTGGGAATTACGTCGTTTTTGTACCTTGAACTGATCACTTCAAACTTTGTACGAGTCTCGCTGCAGGACTTTTTGCTGAGCTCATTTGCTGCTGCTGCAAAAAAATGGCTAAGCGTCTCTGCTCAGCTACTTTTGTGGTTCTCTACCTTCTGTTTTTATTCCAAAAATTATTAAAGAAATCAATTTGTGAAATCAGTGCGGGTTTTAGTGCTGGTTTCTCTCTTGGGAAAAGTGCCCGTCTGATGCATTTTGCGAAACTGGAAGAATACGATTTCGGAATGCATTCCGCTTTTGCATAAAAAAGTTTCGAACCACGTATAAAAACTGATTATGCGAAACTGGAAAAATGCGAATGCGGAATTATGTGAACCCGTAATATTATGCGAAAATGGAATATGCGGATACGGAAGTCACTTTGGTACAGGGCAAAAGAAAAAAAGATTCCGATTGGAGGTTCCTTCGAGACATTGTGCACACAAGGATGTGGTCAGTAATCATTGGTTTGTATTTGTTGTCAAAGGGGGAGGGGTTCTGTTATTACTTTTGAATTTCTCAATGAAATTAACATTAATAATTAAAATAAAAATTAATTTTAATTTTAAGGACATTCGATTTTTGTCCAGTGACCGTCAGTAAAAATCATCCATTGTGCCCAGCAGTGCTAAAAGTTTGCGGGCTTTCCGCGGCTGTCAGCCGACCCTGTGCGGCTGAAAGCCGGCTTACGGGTTCGGGTCACTTTGGTACCACGGAATTAGTTAACTCGGAATTTGGTACCACGAAAAATAGGGGTGCGGAAATTGGTACCATGGAATTTGGTAGAACGGAAAGTGGCACCAATAAAAAATCGGAGTGTAGAATTTGGCACCACGGAATTATGCAGAATGGAAACTCGCACCAGAAAAAAATCGGGGTGTGTAATTTGTCACCATGGAATTTGGCAGAACGGAAACTTGCACCAGGGAATAAAGGGGGTGCGGAAATTGGCACCATGGAATTTGGTAGAATGGAACGTGGCACCAGGGAAAAAACGAGGTGCAGATTTTGGCACCATGGATTTCGATCGAAAGGAAACGCACCAGAAAAACGTCTGTAAATATTTTTGCACCAGAGGTTACCTGAAAATGTCAGTTCACAGAAGACCTTAGTTGGCATAATGCCAGTTTACAGAAGAACATTTTATTTGGTTCCGTCGAAATGATTGCTACGGCCCCAACTTGATTCCACTTACCTCCCCAAACGTGACAGCAACGGGTTCTCGCATAACAAGTAGATTGATTGATTGATTGATTTTCTTTTTTTTTGTCGGAGTTTCCTCCTCTCAATGTTATTTAGAGACAGGTTTAGAGGGCACACGAATTACAGAAGTGCAGGAGGACAAAACAAAAGCTGCAGACTTGAACACACAGCATCAGAATTGTTATTCAAATTGCAAAAATGTTTTACACGTAATTCAGGCAATGGTTTATTGCAAAACCAATCCAACAGTCCGAGGTGGATGGGTTTAGCAGCTAGGAACGAGAAGACAGATTGGGGCAGATGATAGCTTTCAGTCGCTCCTGAAGTATCGAGTTACTCAGTGGCTGGTCGGTCAAACACTTTCGATGGGAGAGAGTTCCACTTCGGAATAGTCCAGACAACTGAGCATATTCCCCATCCCCCAATGTTTCCAACGATCAGGAAGAGGCATGTGAATCTTGTTATCTCAGTCCCTGCTTGGAGGGAGTCCCACCCCACCTCAGGGAAGCTAACATGAGACTGCACGTCGTCTGTGATCACCTAACACAAAACGGCAGCCCTATACTCTGTACCATCTCCATGTCGGAAATATGACCACAACGCCTTGGATCCCAAGCTGCGACACCATATTCAAGAATTTGGAACACAAGGCCGAAATATAGGCCAATTCCCTTATTCTTGGCGGGCATTTCTGTAATTCCTCGTAATTTCTGTAATTCCTTCATATCCTCGTGGTATATAGGCCTCCAACTACTGGTTCAGGCCTCTTTGATTCCATAGAAAGTTGTCTGTTAAGGTAACTGCTGAAAAAAGTAAATTCACCCCTGTTACTTTTGGGAGATTTGAATCTGCCAGACATTCAATGGGAGCGTGGTGAGATATCCCAAAATCCGGCTTATGGGATGGCGCTAAACACTCGAGGACTTGCCTTGGCCACCAAGTTTAGCTTAACTGAATGTGTTCGCGCCCCTACCAGAGGAGCTCACCGTCTGGACGTTGCCCTTATAAGGCCACCTGAACTTGTTCATGCTTGCATGGTTGATAAGGGAATTTCAGACCACTCGCTGGTTTCTGTCCAACTCAATCAAGCCAAAGTTCATCACGGGGGAAAGAAATTGCACTTATATCAGTACCACAAGGCGGATATTCTAGGGATGTCTCATTACCTCCTATCTTGTCTGGAAGAGTTTATATCGTTTAGGGCAAACCACGGAGTGAACGTGGACATGCTATGGGAAAAATTCAGCTCGATTGTTGAGAACGCTAAAGCAGTTTACATCCCCAATAAACAGGTGATCAGTAGGCCTCCAAAGCCACCGTGGTTTTCAGGACTTCTTATTACCCAAAAAAGAAGGCTTCGACATCTTTTTAGGAAACGGAGGTTATCCACCCGAAATAAGGAAAATTACACTGCTGCGCTGAGGGAATATAATGGCTCCAAATTTAAAGCTCTTGAAAGTTATCTGTCCACATTTGTTCCCAACAAAGATGGGTTGACGCAGTTTTGGGGGTTTAACAAAATCAGAAAGGGTGGCAGTTCAGGAACTGTCCCTACCCTGGAAGTTGAGGATTCCACAGGTGAAGTGACGGAGGTTTTAAGTCCAATTGACAAGGCAAATCTTTTAAATGAAACCTTCGCTAAGGTGCTCAATGTTAATCGTGAAACACCGCTCCCACAGGGACCGTGTTCTAATGATCTATGGGAACCTCTGCTCGTCACTGAAACTATGATCATAAACAGAATCAAACGCATGGAGCAAAAGAAAAGTGAGGGACCAGACCCCGTGGGCATAAAGTTTCTCAAGTTAATTCCGGATATCGTTTCCAAATTTCTGGTTATTATCTTCAATGCCAGCGTCAAGGAAGGGAATATCCCAGTTTGTTGGAAACGCTCCGTCATCGTCCCAGTGTTTAAAAAAAAGGGTCGTCGCTCTGTGGCTTCCAACTACAGGCCAATAAGTTTACTGAATACTTGTTCTAAAATCCTTGAGTTTATTATGGCTAAACACATCAGAGGATTCCTGGAAACTTACGCCCTGGTCTCTGACGTTCAGCACGGTTTTCGGCCAGGTTTCTCATGTGCTACTCAGCTCACTGGGTTCACGCAGGATCTAGCAATGTCACTTGATCGGAGTTTACAGGTCGATGCCATCGCTATTGATTTCTCGAAAGCCTTTGATGTGATTAACCACAGACTCTTGGTTAGAAAGTTGGAGCTTTTCGGGGCAGACATGACAACCATTAACTGGGTAAAGGGCTATCTGTCTGCTCGTTCTCAGTGTGTCAGGATGGGGGAGCACCTATCAAGTCCTCTTGCAATCACATCAGGGGTTCCCCAGGGCAGCATCTTAGGACCACTGCTATTCATCATCTACGTTGATGATATTGTGCGAGGCATTAAGTCGCGTATGCGGCTATTTGCTGATGATTGCATCATCTATAGAGAAGTGCGTGCCCTGGTGACTGCGAGGTGCTGCAAGGGGACTTGGACCTCATTCAAGAGTGGTGTAATCGGTCGGCTATGGCCATGAACGTAGATAAGTGCAATTTAATCAATTTTTCTAATAAGAAAGATCATTTTGTGTTTAACTATGTTCTTAACAATTGTGCACTCCTCCCACAGACTGAGATTACGTATCTTGGGGTGAAATTTACAAATAAGCTTGACTGGTCCAGCCATATAAGCATGGTTACTTGCAAGGCAAATAGGGCACTATATTTTGCAAAACGTAATTACAGAAAGTGTCCCCCAAAGATAAGAGAGCTGGCCTATTTCAGTCTTGTGCGCCCTATTTTGGAATATACCGTTCCAGCATGGGACCCATGGCGTGAATGCCAGATTTCTGCACTTGAAAAAGTTCAGCGCAGGGCAGCTCGCTTTGTCGTTGGCGATTACAGGCGCCGCAGTAGTGTGACCAGCATGTTAGTCTCACTGGGCTGGGAATCACTACAATCGAGAAGGCGAGTGGCACGACTTACGTGCCTGTTCCTGGTCCTTGGAAACATTGGGGGTTGGGGCGCTTTTCTTAAGTCCTTGGACTTGCCGACCTTCTACTCACACAGGGATCACGAATACAAACTTCGATCTCAGACCTTTAGGAGAGACATCGGAATGTACTCATTTTTAGTAGAACGATCCCGGAGTGGAACTCCTGCCAGGGCGAGTTTTTGAACAGTTTGAGTATACCGCTCCTGCAGGGTCGGCTCCGTACCAATTGACCAGGAAATTATTGCCACTCCACTGAGAGGTTCTGTCGATAGATAACGGCTGAAGCATCAAAACGCATGTTCGCTAATCCTTCTATCTGCTAAATCCTTCTATCTTTGTTTCCGTAGATAGCCTTGTCGCGACATATATGCATTATCCTGGTCGCAAATGTGTTCTTCCCTTTTGTGATTGTTTATTTGCTGCATAATTGACTATCTTTGTGTTGTAAATATTGAAAGGAGGTGACTCCTAAAATATACAATTTCAATTCAATTCCGTTTTATAAAATACAGGGACCTGTTTGCCTTCGATTCGTAAGCATGCTAATATGTGGCGACCAGTCAAGCTTGGTTGTGAACTTGACCCCAATATAGATGAGTTCTTTCTGTGGGATCAAAACACGATCATAAAAACATAGTGATGCAATTACATGTTTCTTGGTAGAGAAACTCGCCTGAGCCTGTGCGAACGCTCTCATAGGCCCAGACCGAGTGGGAAAGCGTATTCCCACCCTTCCCACGCACTTCGAGCCCCTGCGTGAGCAGAGCAATTTTTTTTCAATTTTTAACAGCTTTGCTACAAGAACTTGCATAGATACTCGTGCATTGTGTTTGCTTTTTTCGTCGTCAATTATCAATCCACCCGAATCACTTCTCAGAATTCTGAGTTGTGGCCTTCATGGACAGTTTTATCTCGTTATTTGACGCCAGATCGACAAATATCCGAGTATTTGAAACATGACGATGCGAAATGGGATTCGAAAAATCCAGCACCCATTTGTTTTACGTTCGATTTTTCTACCAAATTCCGTGGTGCCAATTTCTTCACCACTTATTTCTGGTGCACGTTTCATTTCGATCAAAATCCATGGTGCCAAATTCTATACCTCGTTTTTTCCTGGTGCCACTTTCCGTTCTACCAATTTCCGCGGTGCCAATTTCGCCACCCCAATAATTCCCTGGTGCCGATTTCTATTCTACCAAATTCCATGGTGCCAAATTATACACCCCGGTTTTTTTCTGGTGCCAGTGTCCGTTCTGCATAATTCCGTGGTGCCAATTTCTTCACTCCGATTTTTTTCTGGTGCCACTTTCTTTTCTACCAAATTCCATGGTACCAAAGTCCGATCGACCTAAATCCTTGGTGTCAAAGTGGAGGACACCGGCTTACGGACACGGCTGCCCTTTTACGCTTGGGAGGATGGAAACCCTTCCTGTTCTTCGAATATGCTTATTTTTTTACAAATTTTTTAACAGAAGTGGCTTGGGCGAAGACCCACTTATCCTTTTGAAAACCGAACGGACCCAAGGAGAACCCGTTTCAAAACTTTACTGCCCTCAAAATTTTGGAAGCCTGTACGAACGTAAAATAACATTGGACACAACAACGGCAAAGGGCAAGTGACTCGGTGCAAAGGGCAAGTGACAACACTGCGGTTTCTTACACGTGAGGTGTGCCCAAATGAACGGTATCTGCAATATTGGGCCGTCTATTCCGCATTGCAACTCACCCTCCGGTTCAACTCAACAGCCCCAAGTCAACTCAGCAGCCCCATCCCCAAGTCAACAGACGGACGCATCTTTCAATGCAACAATGGAAAAGGATCGAGCGTATGAATAGAAATGAAATTTTCACAACACAAATCTATCCATTAGATTGATTATTGAGTTGAACCTGAGGGTGAATTGCAATGGGGAATGCGGTCGATTACGAATATACCTACGAGTATATGTGTTTCTCGCCCGCTTTTCGATCTGCCTCAACTAACTGCTATTTGGAAAGAAACGCATGTATGTGGAATGGAAATCAAAGTTTCATCTTTGTGCACCCTTTTTTGACTTTTTTTTGGATTATAAATTAAAAATGGGAAGTATATATAGTCAATGCGCTACAATCTCCTCATTCAAAGGTGCCTCAAATAAAAAACCAATGAAATTTTTTTTCATCTTGTCAAAATACGGAAAGACTAAAATCAAAAACTTATCTCTGGCTGAGGTATCATCCTTCATTGATATACGAGATTTGGAAACCCTGGCAGAACGTCCTTGATGTGTCACTGCGATGCACAATCACAATTAAAGCAACTGCCGGAATGTTCCCACCATTGCGAAGTTGCTGACGGCATCTGGACAAAACTCTATTCACCTGCGAGTGAAGATAAGGGGATATAGGCCTACAACTGAGTTAAAATGCATATGTTATACTCAAAATCGTTCTCGGCAACTTTTTTGCGATTTTGTTTTTTTTTCATCTTCGCATTTCCGGTGACATTTTTCAAAATGCGAACGACTGTGTTGGCACATCCTGGCTGCTGAATACCCGGTTGTCTTAAACGCCTCCATCTTTCTCTTTTATTTTCTTATAAAGAATCAAAATGGTGTCGAAGAAGAGGGATATTGCCCTTGTTGATGTGGCGCCGCCACGTTCCAGCACGGTGAAATTTCAGGTTAATACCATGTGCATGCCACCGCAAAATTTTCTGGCACCAAAAGGGAAGTCTTCCCTTTTTTGTGCCAGAAAAACTTTCGGTGGCATGCACGAGGCGGCAACGTTCTTTGGAACGTTTTTGTTAAGTTTACGTGGCAGGAACGTTTCGGCACGGTGGAAATTGAACGAAAATTTAAGAACTTCACCGTTCCTGAGATGGTACCACAGTAGGTAATTCCACCTTTCCTGATTTGGCGCTGGAAACGTAACCTGGAGGGCCATATCACGGAAACGGTATCGCAGCGTAGAACGCTCCCGCAACGTCATCTGCCACCGAAAAGGAACGAGACCGCAATCTGCAGAAAAGCACAAATCTCTTGTCATTACCCTCGTTTTCGTTTCTTGTAAATGCCTCTCTTTCCGTGCAGTGTTGTTATAAAAATACCCTTTTCCGGCCGCGTTCCACACAGCCAAAAATTCCACAGTGACGCCTGGTCGTTGTGCTGAATCTGGTTTGAATTGAGTTGATATCCTTGCTTTTGCTTGTAAAGTTCCGTCAGCCAAAGTATTATCTTTTTTGACAGGTTTTGGTTTCAGCCTTTTTCGTGGTTTCTTCGCGTGTGTGGATGGCATGCAGCCGTTCGCGTCGCCGTCGTTATCAGTAAAATCAGCATTTGCAAGACGCCTGCGAAGAAAAAACATTTTTTGCCATAGGCAAAATCAAAATATGCGGAATGCCCGGTTAAAACCCGCTTGTCAAAAACGAAGGCGAAAGGTTTTGCAGCAGCAAGGAACGATGACGCGACGACTTGGTGATCGTGATATGGGCGATTTCCAAAAAGGCATCATCATTATGGCATAATCATGAATGCCAAGATCAGAAATACTCAGACATTCAAAATACCCGGGCCATAGGAGATTTTTGTCAGACTTTTGAAGCACGGGGCAATATTATTCCCCATCTGGTAAGCGCTGTTAAATGCACTCCTCCATGTAATGTGTTTTGCGGCGCATGCGAAATGAGGAATTACATTGCCCCGTGCTTCAAAAGTCTGAAAACATCTCCTGTGGCCCCCGTATTCAGAATGGCTCCGTATAGCTGCTCCTGTTTACGTGACCAAGGTGTCGGTTATTCTCCGGAGATTCCACAATGACCCATTGGACTCATTGCAAGATCACCGTGAATGCGACAGCCGCAGGAGTCGCCGCAATTTTGACTTTCGCCAGGGCGAAGCCATTTGCCACCAATCGGCAGGAATAAAATCCCAAGCACCCGGTCCTGGCCTGCAACAAAGCTGAACCACACCAGAACAATCGACGCCTGTTGTTCAATTCATGCTTTCCTTCGTTTTGTTTTCCAAGGACAATCGCACATTTTCTTGTTTTCCAAGGACAATCGCACATTTTCTTATCATTTCAGGCCATTTTATCCTGAAAACGAGCTCAACTCACATTCCGTTCTGCAACCTGTACACCCATTTTTGATGTTCGCAATGCAGCCACAAATATTCCCGAAAAAAGGAAAATACTTTCACTGACGGAACTTTACATGGCTTGAATATCAGTAACAGAATGGTGTGGTAATGGATGAAAGGTGAGGTGCTGATGAGAGAAAAAAATGTCCCAACTGGCCTCAAAAATGCAGGTGGAAAATGCATAACTTGGCTGCAGGTGGGCCTGAGTGCTGGTTTGTGCTGCAAAAAAGATTTCTTTTTGCTGCTCTCGTTTCCCCACAAAGCACTTGAAATGGGGCTAACTTGACATCAACTTGGCTCCCTCCAACTGAAACATCTTTCAAAGTTGTTTTTGCCATAGCTACTGGCATGAGCTTGTCAAAATGAGCACAAACAAAAAATCAGTTTGTCAAACAAATCCGAGTGCAAGGTGATCGCAGACTTCGGTGGCACATTCCACAGCATTATTATACAGGGAGTCCACAGTCGGGACCGAACAAATTCCAGAAAGGTCATTGCCTGTTGTGCGGTTTTCGCTGTTTTTTGTTTTTGTTTTTTTTTTCCGAAAAACTCTTCTTCGCTCAGGCCGTTCGTGCGGTCAAAGGCGCGTGTACATCTTGGCTGTTTTTCGCAAACTTGTCCGCGGTATCGCTGGCCCCGCTAATCACAATCATCAACTCAGTCTGTGTTTTTTTACTCTTCTTTGAACAAAAAAGGAAAAGACCAGAGTTGCATTTTTCTCACCTTTTTAATTCTTTCGGTAACACGAACAATGGAATCCTGACAATAAGAACTGGCTGGTTTATCATTTTTGCTGACCCATAAGCCGAGTGATTTAAAAGAAGGAATCTGATCCCACCTCTGTCAGTCCACCCCAGCACGGCTGTTTTGGTTGGGAATGAAGTAAGAATATCCTAATTTCTGCAGTCAACATGTGTTCTGGTTTTCCGAGGTGTTACACATTGTTAATTCTTTTCACAAGTCTTGCGTGCTGATTGATTTCGTTAGACCTCATTTCTTTTCTCCGCACTTTTTGGCAGGGATCTCCGATCGATTTCATCGTCAAATGTTTTGAATGTTTTCATTCTTCGCCTGCGTTTGCTTTGGGCGTTTTTCCACGTGGGAAATCAGAGGGCCATTCCTCCGCAATCTCTTTAAAGGCCCAGCAGAGTCAATAATCCTTCTGGAAACGAGTTTGAACCCTGTATCCTGTCCAAGATACTCTGAAATCATTTTGCCGGGTAAAATGTGCTTGGTTCATTGGATGTCAGAGGAGATGTGACATGTTGTGAGTCCCCCCATTGCACAACTGGGAGGACAATGGAGAACCGGGGACAATTCACAACCGCAGTTCTGGATTGTCTCCTGTATCAATGCGAATAAAGGGGGAACAATCAATAACCTGCAGATGTATCACAAGGGGATAATCCAGTACTCTCGATGGTGGATTTAAAGCACAGGGTGACCAATGTCTTTTTGCCTTCATCTTAGTTGTTTTCATTCATATTTTATTTCTTGGGTTTTTCCCTTGTTTGTTTTCTTTTTGCCCGGGAGCCACTGAAAACCTGTTGAACATCGCGTAGGATTAGGTCTTAGGTTGAGTTAAGTTAGATGTCCGGTCAGATGACGTCCCACCAGGAAGGTTAACCTTACCTTACAGAAGTTATCCCAACCTAACCTAAGCTCACCTGCCTGTCCGACCGAAACCCATCATGAATAAACTCAAACGTTACGAAACTCCGATTTTCCTGCGCTCTGGTGTTAAGGGAAACCAGCAAAGAAAAAGGACAAAACACACTGTCCTTCATGAACTTTCAATCCATCTTCAAGGGTTCCAGATTCTCCACTTATGATGCATTCATTCATAGTTCTCAGATCGTCCATATTTTATTCACAGCTACGGGACAATCCAGAACTGGGGTTACGGATTGTCCATAGTTCTGCATTGTTCCCCCAGTTTTAGTTTGGCCACAGTTTCAATTTCCTGCAAATATTTTTATTTTCATTTTGTATTTATGGGAGGAGTGCACATATCAGGACCGGAATGCAGCCAACAATGATATCTGAAAACGTGAGTGTCAAAGTTCGGTGCTGAAAAGAGTCCGAATTTCCCAGGAGTGTTTTTTTTAAATAAGGGTTTTTTAGTGAATGTGAAGTTATTTTGATGTAACCATAAATTTTGAATTCTTCTCTTGGCCAATAAGTATGGACAGATTTTTACATCAGACTGTTTTGGAGCATCTGTCCAAAACAAATTTGCAGTTGAAACAATGGGCATTGGTCAATATTCCAGCGTTCTCCTTTGCACATTGTTGCAAGTGACAATATCTGTTTTGGACAAACGATCCAAAAAACTGATTCAAAACATCTGTCCATTCTGACGCGGCTTCACAGTGGAAAGTTCAAATTGAGGTATGAAGTGCGCCGCAGACTGATCTCTCACTATTTTCGGGAGCGGAGGCGGGAAACGGCACAATGTTTCCAGAAATAACCGGACAAGGGCAAAAATTGTTATGCAGCACAATTTTTCATAGCTCAGTTTGACTTCTCACCAGATAGAGCACATCGAAAAATCAAATCAGAACAATGTTAACAATAATTCTAAGGCCCAGAGAAGCGAAAAATAAAAATGAATAAGTCAGAAAGTCAGGTAATGACTGCAGGCGTGTGGACAAGGCCATGTAGACCACCGCCTTATCCAGTGCAGTTGTCAGCTATTAATGTGAAAAATCCGAGCTTCAACTCGTCGATCAAAAAAGTCAAGTTCATTGCTCTGCGCCTTGAATGTTGTTCGGTCCCGACTGTGGACTCCCTGTATGTCATGTAAAGGAGCGGCGGAATTCATGTTGGTACCCACGCACGTGTTTTTCCCATTTCACTGATACCTCAGAAATTTTTTCTTTCTTTTTACTCTTAATGCAGGCGGAAATAAAAAGCGCCAGATTTCAACAGAGGTTTCTGGAGATGTCAGATTTTGACCTCGGTGGATCTTATATTATTGCGGTATGCAGTTTTTTTCTAAAATGTGAGCAGTTGCGATTTTTGCATTAACATACCTACTGATGAGTAAAGTCCGTCCAAACAAAGAAGGCACCGCGCCAAAACGTGGAGAGCAGAGCGGGTGGAGTGAGGGCAAGCGCAGGGCTAGACAAATAATTACGCCATCCTCCGCTTGCATTTTCGGCTGTTTGGCGTGGAAGCACATTTCTCAGACTTTCATCGATTTTGCTTTTGCAGCATTTGTCTGGCCTCTCGATATTCTTCTCGTGGATTCGGCTTTGAATTCTTCGGAGTGGACAATGACTGAAAAAATTTATTGATGTGGCTTCAGGAATCTTTTGGATTTTATTTTTCGACGACTTTCTTTGTTTGACAGGTAACCCACCAATCTGTTGGGGTTGGGGTTTGTCTGTTTTGAACATGCCGTACAAAGAAATGATTTCCCACCCGGCGTTTTTTGTCCCTCTATCGCCTGTTGCTTAAAATGAATTGTCTGCGGCAATGGACAAAAGTTTGGCTTGATATGTCAAAACCAGTGTGAACCCAGACAGAAATCATGAGTGCGCATTAGCAAAATTCAAAAAAGTGCCGATTTCAGTTTTCCGAATTCTGGATAAGGCTTGCCGTCCCAATGCACATGTTGGAGGAAATTCCACGACTGTTGTGCCATCTGCTGCACGCTGCAGATTGCCACCATGGGGGCACCAAAAGACTGTCAGATGATGTGCTTTTAGATGCAAAACGGGATTGAAAAAATACGGCAGGCTCCGAGTTGCATATTTTTTTTTCACAATCCACTTCCGCATGCGCGTCTCTGATTGGCTGTTGGGAATTCCAGCCAATTTCAACATCCAATTTTCAAAACCCAACTTAACCAAACCTAACCTGACCTAACCTAACCTAACCTGACCTAACCTAACCCTGTTGCGACCCTAGAAAGAGTTGCGAAGCGGTGGCAAACATGCCAAATGGCAAAAAGCGGTGGCAATGCAAAAATCCCAAAATTGATGACGTCACACATTTAGACGACGTGATTGGCTGTTGCGAACTCCTGGTCCGCGGAAGTGGATTGGAAAAAAAAAATATGCCTCCGAGTATCGAATCCGGGCCCTCTCGCATCCTATCCGCTTCTCCTACCACCTGAGCCAACAGGTCAGTCGGGGAATTGCGTTCCAAAAAGACGCATTCATGTTCCGGCGGCGAGGCAAAAAACATTTTGCGGACTTGAATTTGCTCTCCCTGCATCGACTTTTTGCGCGGTGCCTTCTTTGTTAGTGGTGCGTTAATTTCGCTTGTTTTGGCTTTCAGGCCATTGGCAATCTGAGTGTAGCACTTTTGTGCCTGCGACCTTTGAAAATCGGCGGAATGGTGTTTGTAAAGTTAGAAAAAAATACATCAGCTAACCTGCATAAATAAGGAGAAGGATCTGCCTTTCTCACTGAACCAATACATGCTCAATTTGTCTCCCTCGGCCGCACTCCTGTAATTCTCACCCATCGGAAGAATCATTTTCACAGGCTCTTCGTTCGAGCAGCGCATCACTTAGACGAAACAAGCAATTTTCTCGGAGACCACGATAACTCATGAAAGCACCCCTAGCGAGGAAAGAAACCCGTAGCAAAGGTCACACGGATAACCTTTGCGACACATTTGGAAAAACAGCAGGAAAAGGAATCATTCTTCATGGAATTTGGGCTTCCTCGTGTGCGAACGTTTAGAAACACCCCGTGGTCAGCCACCGCAAAATAACCGCACCGGATTGCTTGTGGGCTCGGTTCAAATGAGTTCACGCGGGTCTCGAACCTTGAGACCCCCACAGATGATCTAATTGGTGTTTCGTGCTCATTTATCATGCTAATTTTATCACACTAATAATTTAACAGCCAGGGGTGGACACCAACGGGCATTTTGAAAAAATCAGTTGCACTTTCGAGATGGTCCTGAAATGTGGTCAGATCTTATTCTTCCTGCCGCAAGACCGACCTCGTCAAACGATCAAATTCTGTGTGAATGGCCACAAACGTTCAAATTTGTGTGACAAGCCATGATTTGACAGGCCCGTTTATCGTGCCAATTTCACATGCAAATTTGACGGCAAAGTGCCCACTATCGATCAAATTTGAGAGTCATGCTGATTTACGCAGTTTTCCTTCTTTGGATGTTCAAACTGAAATCTCACGCATTGAAATTTTCTTCCAACCTTCTAAATGCAGTCTTCCGGAGAGGTTGCACATTTCTCCCATGATGAGTCAACTTTTGGATGCTCTCCATGTAAAACGTCTGCTGCTGGTCAGAAAGCCACGTCGGAATCGGCAGACAACTGTTGTCTTCGAAGAAATTTCTTCAACAACCGATAAAGTGTTATCCGATTTCGATGTAGATCCTTGAATGGAACTGAAAAAATTTCGTGTCACAAACTGTGATAAAAACAACAAATTTATTTATATTTTAGCAATGGTCGGCCAAAGACTTTGCATGGGAACAAATGACTGCGAAAACGTCCCATGTTCTTGCAAAAAAAAAAAACAGAAGAAAAATGGCCTTCCAAGCATTGTGCTTGCATGTGAATTTGAAAAGGTCGAAAGGAGTGATGCAAGGTGGCGCGAATGTTTTCGACAGAAAAAGGACTTCAAGCAACTGGCATGTGCGCTGTATTTCCTTTGCATTTGTACAAGTTGCCCTGAAGAATATGGTCGTCAACAGCGACGATACGTTTTGCCGTGTTATAATCTCTTTTCATCTGTTCACCTATAGTGACCAGCGAAGCAGCGCTTTCGTTGCTGGTGGAAGAAAATGCCAAGCGCCGTCTGAAGTTTTCGCAACGGCAATTCAATAAACCTCGGCTTGCATTTTCTCGCCTCGAAAAGAGAACCGCTTTTGAGCAGAACGTATATCGACTTTGCGGAACTTCAATGTGAACTTCAAAAGACCAGGGAAGGCCCTGTGGTGTAATGGGGGCCATATGGCCCCATACGGAGTATGGTCTACGAAAATTATCGGCAGTCACAGTATGGCCTAAAAAGAAAATTGCCCAATGCTTTTGCATTGGGCGTATGGCCTGGCCATTGGCCGTAAGGGTAGAATATGCATGGTCTGAGCAAATTTTACCATTGCACTACTGGGAAGGCCTGCGGTTTCAAAAACGTTTGAAACATATGGGTATTTCTCAAACATAGAACGTTTTTGATGCAAAGTGATAGGCAGTGAAAAAACATTTTCATATCACGTCTCAAAAGCATGTTTTTCTCATTAAATCATAGTCACTATGTTGTCCGCTAAAAAAGTCTTCGAACATATGTGCAGGTCATTGTTAACTCAGGCCCCAGCATTTAGAATCAATGGCAGCACACGCGTCTCAAAACATCATGACAGTGTAAAGCGTGAAGTTGAGCGAAGCCCTGTTGAAATCAGATGGCCCCTACCTTTAACTTATATCGAATAAACTCCGTCGGCCTACTTATAACGAAGGTGAACTGCTCGTCTGTTGAAATCTTGCAACCTCACACCTCTTGCGACCTCTCGTACTTCAGGCACTCTGCCGAAGGGTTCCTCCTCTGAGAACCTATAACCTCGCCATCTCAATATTTTCCCAGCTACACATAGTCCAAAATGAAGAGTCCATTTTTCTTATCCCCCACCGAAAAAAGCGCCCAACGAGATTGAAATAAGAATGGGGATTCAGAAAAAAAGGCCAGAGCGTCAAAGACCCAGGGCACACCGTACAATCAAATTTCGTGTGGTTCCGAGATAAATTGGAAAAACTCAACCATTTTCTATCATTATGGCCTTTGTGCAAGAACCGCTTTTTCCCTCCTCTCTGATATCTCCTGCAGAATGAGCCAGGAATGCGGGTGACGTTTTGCAAAAAATCAAATTCCGATGGAATTCAAAACCCCAAAAGAGGTTTTTGGCACTCCCCAATTAGACTCAATGGCCAAAAAAGCCCAAAAGGTGCACCAATAGATGAAACGAACAGCCCTTCTGATTTTCTACGCGCGCGCGCACACATCCCAGCCATACGAATAAAAACAAGATGTAAAAATGCTGGCTTCGTAGAATTATTCAGGATTACTAACATCTTCAATAGCGAGAAAATATTAACTTGTCGCGGAACGGCTGCAAACTTCAATGCAGGCTTGAGACATGATGATTCACGACATGAAGCTTTCCTAAACTTCACTGTAAACAAAACGATATGAATCGCACGACTGAGGTGCTGCACTGCCACGTTCTCGACTTGGAATGAAATGTCAATGCAAAAATGCCATGTGTCGAAATTTGCACGCAGAATAACAGGAACGGGCTTTCGCAGTCGAGTTTATGACCTCGTCAGTCGGTTCGCAAAAAGTCAAACAACGGGTAGCCAGTAAAACTGTGTGCCGTGGAAATTTTGGTCCATTTTTTGCGATGGAAATCGCACTGTCATAGAAATACAATCAAAATGTGAAGGCGCGAGTGTTCAGAAAATCACACGCACTGGTTGCTTGCACTCGATCCACGTGCCCACCCAAAAAGAGAGATAAACGTGGTTGTAATCAGCCATAAAAGCGGACAGTGATTTTGACAGTGATGCACAGAAGACAACAGGCAAGACAATAGACAAGAGACAATTTGGTCCATCGACAATAGACAATGGACAACAGACAGCAGACGTAGACAGCTGCAGACAACAGACGATGGACAACAGATAGACAATGGACATAATAGAAAATGGAGAAAAGACAAGACATGACAATGGAAAAACGATTCCATACACAAGGTTTTGCTCACAATTGAACAAATGGTGACCCGGTGACAGCAGAATGAATCATAGCCAACTGGAAAGGATCAACAATACCTTTATATTTATTCCTTTCGATTGGAAAAGTTCGATGAATTCCTTTCTGGTTGACTGAATTTTGATTCCGTCATTATTCTTCCAACTGTTTTCCTCCGTGATTCTAAAGTGACAAAATATTCCGTAATTCTTATCCAACATCGCACGTTGAATTTGTGTTCTGAAATCGCAAAATCTGTGCTCTGCTGTACTGCGATTGCGTAAAAAACCTGGCGCAATGGGCCATTCCCATTGTTTTTTTTCGGAACGGGCTGAATGATGTGGCGTCGGTATTTTGTAGTTTACGGGATGAAAAAGAAAAATGCATCCCTAGCAGCCATTTCGCCCGTTTTCTTACTCTCAGATTTACGTGTCATACTTACGGTGGAGACACGATCTAATAATCGGGGTATAAATTTTATTGTTGCGGCAGAAAATATGCCGTTGCTGTTTTATGTCGCTGCTGCGGCATAAAGTTTAGGCAGAAAAAGTTGGCGACATGATGTCCATTTATGCCGAGGAAAAACCTCAACCTGCAGCAGATATTCCTATGAGCTTGTATTTCTGCCGTAACTTTAAACCGGAGACTGCGTCTTAGGCTGTGTTTCCATTGGCGTTTTTTGTGTCGCGGCGTGTCGCGGCGTGTCGTCGAGACAATGCTTTTTAAATTAGACTGTTTCCACGGGCGTTTTCCTGCGGTGGCGTTTTTTCTGTCGTCGAGAGTCGCCGTGTCACGCCAGTCTCCCTCGACGACACGCCGCGTGTGGCGTGTTTTTTGTCGCCGAGGTCCAGCAGCAATGCATTGAAGTAGCGCAGTGGTTAGCGCGTCGGACTCGTAATCTGAAGATTGCGGGTTCGAATCCCAGCTGGGACACGAGATTTGCCGTGGCACTTGTGTGTGCATCCTCCCTCGGCGAGGCACGGTAAATGAAATTTGCCATGGCACTTGTGTGTGCATCCTCCTTCGGCGAGGCATGGTGAATTCGGTCGGAAAGACAGACTTAAGTGGCCAGTCTGTTAGTCCTTCGGATGGGACTTTAAGAAGGAGGTCCCGTGTGTAGCATCACACTGCGCACGTTAAAGAACACCTAGCTCCAGGTCCAAGACAGAGGCCTGGCAGGTTACATGAACACAGAAGCCACTTGGTATCACCCGCCGATACTCGACGTCGGTTCCTGCGGGTTGGCTGTGCCATAATACCGGCAGTATCGGCAGTTGTGACTGAGGTCTTGGGACCTGGAGCGGTGGGTGCTGTGGCAATTGCCCTCGGGAGTATGCCGGTACCTCGCCGGGACCCTTGATTGGGTGCCTGGAGCGGTGGGTGCTGGAGCAGCTACTCTCAGGTGACATTTGCCAGTACCTCGCCGGGACCATGGCTGACGACACAACAAAACATAAAACGGTCGGACCACCAGCCTAAGGCTATCTGTCCATCCCAAAGAAGAAGAAGAAGAAGAAGTGAATGGGAATCGTCGGAAGCTGTTTCCACGAGCGTCGAAACACGCTGATCTCGTGCTGTCCATACACGCATTCACTCTTTTTTTGTCTCGTCAGCGCTGTTCTCCGACGAGAACCGAGAACAATTTTTCTGTTGTTCACCAGCGTCCGGCCATTTGGAACCAAACATCCAAGATATACAGCAACAGGCTGATGAAGTTGAGGGCTTGGGAGGAGATAGGCCTACTTGTGGAATTGAGCGATCCGGACTTGACATTGACTCACTGGCACCGACTGTCTGAAATGTGCGTGCACCGATGTCACCAAAATTGCCTGCTTCACCAACTTTAGGAATTTGCGTGCAGTTGCAGCATAATCAAATAGCCAGCACTCCCGAGTCGGTCGCAAGTCGCCGGTTTTAAAAAACTGCAAAACGCCAGTCGTGACGACACGCCGCGACACGCCGCGACAAAAAAAACGCCAATGGAAACACAGCCTTGCTTTTACTCGGGAATAAAATTCCGCCGCCAGTGATTGGCTGTGGCGCGCAGTTTCGTCATCAGTGACGTTGCATCTCGTTCAGTGCATCGTTTCTTTTCAATGCAGGCATGAGGCAGTGCCCTTTTTCCGCAAAATGTTATTTGGCTCCGTTCGATGGTCGCAGGTGGGAGACCCAGCTCCGAGCAACTGTTCCGTTGAATACGTTGGCACACAAGATAATCGCGGGGGTTGAATGTTTGACCGAGAATTGACAACCTCTCCGAGTGGTTTGAATCCTCCTTCCAATTTGAATCTGAGCGCACAGCCCGTCTTCACAATTCATTTCAGCCACTTTGCAACCTGAACACTGAAATGAGACAAAGTTGAGAAAGAGCTCTAGATTGGAATCAACGGCCATTCAACTCGGGGATTTTTTGGAAGCCCATATCTGGAATTGTGCTTATGAGCGAATTTGAGTACTGAATGCTTTCTCAAAATTGTTGCAAGCGCACGCCCAGGCGCTGTACACACACAACAATCAACCCCGCGGGTTCCGAAAAGGTGTCTTTTGGGAAATTTACGGGCCCACATCTCGTTATAAGGGGCCGGAGCACAATATGAATTATTCCGAGTGTTTTTGGACAACCATGTTTATGGAAGGGGTTTGCAGTTCGACTTTCGTTGTTGCCAAATTTGTGACTTTCCCAACCTGACCAAACCTCAATTCTCGAAGTCCATTCGATTGTTCATCGTCTGGCGGTATCTGCGAGATGCCATCAGTTGGTGCCCGCTTATTGCGCCAACAAAATAAATGCCTGTGGAATTGGATGCTTTGAGCGTCGGCTTATTCTGGAATGCAATCTTTTCTTGGGTCTGCATTTTCCAAGACACGTTTCCAAGACACGTGCAATGTCAGCTCTTGATTTTTTGTGCCAGAAGCGGAGTGAGAGTTCATCATTGAACTGATTTCATACGAGACACCCGCATTATCGAATGAAAGGAACACATCATTGCCAAGTCGGTAGAGACATGACATGATCTTGGCCCACGTGATTGTTTAATTTCAACCCATAATCGCCAGGAATAGTTGTCAATTTGCCATGTTGTTACCTTACCTACAGGCAAATGAAACTTCCGCGAAATTGGCGACGCGGTTTCGGAAAATGTTTTGGTTCACTTGCCTGCTGACCCATACAGCGCTCATTCGAGGATTCCTTGTCATATGTACGACCTGCATTTCGATTATTGAATGACCTCTTCCCATCATTCCGTAGTTTTTGGAGCTTTTTCTTCCTCACAGTCGTGAACACAAAAAGGATGTTTCCGAAATTCCCCGATTGAAACGCCACGAGATATGCGTTCTTCGAAATGATCCGCGCCGAAATGTTATACGCCGATATGTTCTTCTCGCGGAAAAAAATTTCGGGTTAAGTCCCTTCTTGATGCGATTGTTCCCAAAAAGACCCGCCCTTAAGATGTACGTGAAGTTGGCCCCCCCACTGCAGCCTCCCCTCACGGTTTTTTTGCTGTCGTTAGCGCCACGTTAGCGCTCTTTAGCGCCCAAATTTCAGCGTTAGCGCCCATACCGTTTCGGAGATATTCAGCACTTTTAGTGGGGGGCCAACTTCACTGTGAAGTTGGCCCCCCATTTTTTGTTTTTCAAGTCACGGGAGCCAAACTTTGCGAGCGGTTATAGCCTCGTTAGCGCCCTTTAGCGCCCAAATTTCAGCGTTAGCGCCCACACCGTTTCGGAGATATTCAGCACTTTTAGTGGGGGGGGGCAACTTCACTGTGAAGTTGGCCCCCCCCATTTTTTGTTTTTCAAGTTACGGGAGCCAAACTTTGCGAGCGGTTATAGCCTCGTTAGTGCCCTTTAGCGCCCAAATTTCAGCGTTAGCGCCCACACCGTTTCGGAGATATTCAGCACTTTTAGTGGGGGGGCAACTTCACTGTGAAGTTGGCCCCCCCATTTTTTGTTTTTCAAGTTACGGGAGCCAAACTTTGCGAGCGGTTATAGCCTCGTTAGCGCCCTTTAGCGCCCAAATTTCAGCGTTAGCGCCCACACCGTTTCGGAGATATTCAGCACTTTTAGTGGGGGGCCAACTTCACTGTGAAGTTGGCCCCCCCATTTTTTGTTTTCCAAGTTACGGGAGCCAAACTTTGCCAGCGGTTATAGCCTCGTTAGCGCCCTTTAGTGCCCAAATTTCAGCGTTAGCGCCCACACCGTTTCGGAGATATTCAGCACTTTTAGTGGGGGGCCAACTTCACTGTGAAGTTGGCCCCCCCATTTTTGTTTTTCAAGTTACGGGAGCCAAACTTTGCGAGCGGTTATAGCCTCGTTAGCGCCCTTTAGTGCCCAAATTTCAGCGTTAGCGCCCACACCGTTTCGGAGATATTCAGCACTTTTAGTGGGGGGCCAACCTCACTGTGAAGTTCGCCCCCCCATTTTTTGTTTTTCAAGTTACGGGAGCCAAACTTTCCGAGCGGTTATAGCCTCGTTAGCGCCCTTTAGCGCCCAAATTTCAGCGTTAGCGCCCACACCGTTTCGGAGATATTCAGCACTTTTAGTGGGGGTGGGGGCCAACTTCACTGTGAAGTTGGCCCCCCATTTTTTGTTTTTCAAGTTACGGGAGCCAAACTTTTCGAGCGGTTATAGCCTCGTTAGCGCCCTTTAGCGCCCAAATTTCAGCGTTAGCGCCCACACCGTTTCGGAGATATTCAGCACTTTTAGTGGGGGTGGGGGCCAACTTCACTGTGAAGTTGGCCCCCCCATTTTTTGTTTTTCAAGTTACGGGAGCCAAACTTTGCGAGCGGTTATAGCCTCGTTAGCACCCTTTAGCGCCCAAATTTCAGCGTTAGCGCCCACACCGTTTCGGAGATATTCAGCACTTTTAGTGGGGGGGCCAACACTTCACTGTGAAGTTGGCCCCCCTCATTTTTTGTTTTTCAAGTTACGGGAGTCAAACTTTGCGAGCGAATGGAATATCTCCAACACGGAATAGCATCAACACGGAAAAGCCTCAACACGGAAAAGCGTCAACACAGAAAAGCCCCAACACAGAAAATCGTCAACAAATGCACTGAAATTCCGGAGCTTGACATTTTTTGTCACAAACCGGAATTGCGTCAACACGGAAAAGTCCCAACACGGAAAAGCGTCAATACAGAAAAGCCCCAACGAGGAAATGCGTCAACATGGAAAAGTCCCGACTCGGAAAAGCGTTAACACGGAAAAAATCCATCTGTCCAAAATCAGTCTGTCTCCTTGACAGACTGACTGTATAAAATACCTACCCACTATCTCCCAGGAAAAAACAAAAAACCGAGAATACCTATACAGGATAACACAGAATTAGGTGCTCATAGGGCCGTGTTTTCGTATGTGGGCATCCCTGCATGCAGGCAGATTACCAGTCGTCGATGCTGAAGGCTCAATCCCAGAAATAAGCCCGAAAAAACACCAACGCCAGTCGCAAGTCCAAAGACTTGCTCACTATGGGATGGCTGACAAAAAATTACCATTTTTTATCAGGTTGAATTACCATGGTTGCATTTCCATTGCTTGTCAAAACATGCAGCGGAGGGCTTATAATGGCTTGCAACTCTGCATTGACATTGTCATGGTAACTGGACTCGCCCGGGGATCCGAGCATCATGGGCGGGTTGCTTTATTTTAAATGAGAAAACGGTTCAGGGGAGAACGAATGGAAACGCAGCGGAATTGGCCTATATTCAGAAGTTGTGCATAAATAGGAGTGATAAAACGTCACCCAGCGTCGCTGCTGCTGTGGCCGAGTGGTCTAAGACGTCGGATTGATGTGCTTGCATCCCAACATAAAGTTTTGGGGTCCCGGGTTCGAATCCCACCAATTCCAAAATTTTTCCAAGTGGCCCAGGAATTTTTTTCGATCAAAATTCTTTCTTTATTGATGACCTCGGGTCACGCAAAGACCAGGTTGGTAAAGTGAGTTCAAATAAGTTGCCGCGTTTAAAATGCAATTTCAAAACACCTGCCCAGAACTGTTACACCAATTACAAAATTGCGGGCGGGTTGCAAAACGAACAAGAAAATGACCAATCAGGCTGGCTTGGGCCTCGTTGCCATGACGATGCCTGGATCAGCCCCTGGACGGCCAATGCTGGCAAGCCTCAGCTGCTGCGTTGCACCGTCTGTGTGCAGGGATTCCCACATGCGAAAATTCGGCCCTATGAGCATCTAATTCTGTGTTATCCTGTATATTGCCTTGCGGAATAGAAATTTATAGAGTGGGAAAATAGCGAAAACATAATGCGCAATGTACCGTTGTTTTATTTTCTTAAAGAGCCCTCCGGAGAAGAAGTTATTCCAGATCATGTGGTCAACACTCGACGTTAGATGTTTTTTCAAAAAATCTTTGCTTATAATAATATATGAGTTCGATTTCTTTGAGTTTCGGTTAAGGGCTCTAATCTATGACCAAGTGCACAGGTTTTACCCGACCCCATGCCCACCCGCCTTGGAGCGGGTGGGGGGCTGGGGGGGCCCTTAACCATTTGCATCTGGAGTCAATTTCTGGAAGATGTCTTCCATTGTGTTGTGTTTCCTTTTTCCCAGGTGGAATTCAAGTTTCCTTTTTCCCAGGTGCAAAAAGATCATCAGAATGCCAGGAATGTGTGTAAATTCTCATTCCAGGCCCATTTTTGGAGGCTTAGGTGGGTCGCCGGAAAAGCGTCAACACGGAATAGCCCCAACACGGAAAATCGTCAACAAATCATTTTGTCATGGACCGGAAAAGCGTCAACACGGAAAAGCGTCAACACGGAATAGCGCCAACACGGAAATGTCCCAACACGGAAAAGCGTCAACACGGAATATCCCCAACACGGAATAGCATCAACACGGAAAAGCCCCAACACGGAAAAGCGTCAACACAGAAAAGCCCCAACATAGAAAATCGTCAACAAATGCACTGAAATTCCGGAGCTTGACATTTTTTGTCACAAACCGGAATTGCGTCAACACGGAAAAGTCCCAACACGGAAAAGCGTCAACACGGAAAAGCCCCAACTAGGAAATGCGTCAACACGGAAAAGTCCCGACTCGGAAAAGCGTCAACACGGAAAAATCCATCTGTCCAAAATCAATCTGTCTCCTTGACAGACTGTACCAACCCACTATCTCCCAGGAAAAAACAAAAAGCCGAGAATACCAATATATTGCGTTGCGGAATAGAAATTTTTAGAGTGGGAATATAGCGGAAACAAAATGCGCAATGTACCGTTATTTATTTTCTTAAAGAGCCCTCCGGAGAAGAAGTTATTCCAGATCATGTGGTCAACACTCGACATTAGATATTTTTTCAAAAAATCTTTGCTTATATACGAGTTTCGTATATACAGGGTGGTCCTGAATTCCTGGGAACAACCGATAGGACGTGTTCCTCATGTCCGTAGGAATCAAACTTATTCAGTGACAAAAATCGCTACGACCCCCTATTTCGGAGATACACCCCCTCAAAGTTGCCAAATTGAGCACTTTTTGGGTTCCTGTGGGGGTTGATTTATTTGTTGAAGAGCTCTCATTTTTTTACAAACGTGCTCCCCAAAACAAACTGAAGAGAAAACATTCAGGCACAACATTCGCTATCACCCCCCATTTCGGAGATATGACCACCCAAAAATCTTTAGGGGAATCCCCTTTTGGGTGCCTGTGTTGGGAGTTGATTGATGCGTCGCTTGGTGCTGATTTTTGGAGAGCATGTTCCCCAAGATAAAGTGAATAAAAACATTCCGTGAAAAAACTCCTACCGAACCCCCATTTTCGAGATATGGCTCTCCAAAATTCCCAAATTCAGTTTCCAAATTGCGAATTTTTGCAACCTTTTGGGGGCCATATCTCCAAAACCAGGTGTCATAGGCGATTTTTCACTGAATGTTTTTTCTTCACTTTATCTTGGGGAACATGCTCTCCAAAAATCAGCACTGAGCGACGCATCAATCAACTCCCAACACGGGCACCAAAAAGGGGATTCCCCTAAAGATTTTTGGGTGGTCATATCTCCGAAATGGGGGGTGATAACGAATTTTGTCCCTGAATGTTTTCTCTTCGGTTGGTTTTGGGGAGCACGTTTGTAAAAAAATGAGAGCCCTTCAGCAGATAAAAATCAACCCCCACAGGAACCCAAAAAGTGCTCAATTTGGCAACTTTGAGGGGGTGTATCTCCGAAATAGGGGGTCGTAGCGAATTTTGTCACTGAACAAGTTTGATTCCTACGGACATGAGGAATACGTCCTATCGGTTGTTCCCAGGAATTCAGGACCAGCCTGTATATACGAGAACTCGTATGAGTTCGATTTCTTTGAGTTTCGGTTAAGGGCTCGCTCTAATCTAAGACCTAGTGCACAGGTTTTACCCGGCCCCATGCACACCCGCCTTGGAGCGGGAGGGGGGACCCTTAACCATTTGCATCTGGAATCAATTTCTAGAAGATGTCTTCCATTGTATTGTGTTTCCTTTTTCCCAGGTGGAATTCAAAGTTTCCTTGGGTAAACGAAACTAACGGGGGGGGGGACAATCCAGAACCTTTTGCACCTGTCTTCAAATCAAGATAAGGAAGAAGGGGGACAATCCAGAACCTGCGAAGGCCTGCAAAGGGGACAATCGAGAACTCCGCTGATGTGACCAAAGTACTGGGTGTTCGCGGTGGGTATTTTTATTTTACATTTTTATTTTTCAATTTAGGTATTCTTTTGGATTCTTTTTTGTCAGTTTTCCACTTTGCAAGGGAGCGCAGGGAAACCACTGTTGGGCCGAGAATTAGGTTAGGTTAGGTTAGGTTGGGTTAGATTGGGTTAGGTTAGGATAGGCTAGGTTAGGATACATTCCGCATCAGGAGGGTTCAATTTACACAACCTAATCTAACTTAACCTAACCTTACCTAACCTAACCTAACCTAACCTAACCTAACCTAACGCAATCTTACCGAAAGAGAAAATCAAGCAAAGAAAAAAGGCAAAAAATAAAAAACAAGAAAATCTTGCAACAAAACACAAAAATGTTGCCCACCCTGTACTTGCAATCCATCAAGAAGGGTTCTTGATTGTCTTTTATGACTCATTTGTCGGTTCTCGATTGTCCCCCTTCTTCTTTATCTTGATTTGAAGACCAGTGCAAAAGGTTCTGGATTGTCCCCCGGTTCTGGATTGTCTCCCCCCCGTTAGTTTCGTTTACCCGTTTCCTTTTTCCCAGGTGGAATTCAAACAAATGTCCACAACACACGTTTTCTACATCTGAACTAATTTAACCTGACCTAACCTGACTTAACCTAACCTGACCTAACCTTACCTAGTCTGTTGTAGTGGATTGCAAACACAAAGCCATTCACTGGCTTGATTTCCTTTTGGTGTTGTTCTGCATTAAAATGGCCCGAGCCTTTGCGCATTGGCTGCAATTTTGTGATGTTGTGACTTGTGAAAAATTTCGGAACATCTGTGGGATCGATTGATAGACGGTGACTCCGAACATCTGTGAGATTGAGACAATTGATAGATTGCGTTTTTGTTAGACTGTGATTTTGTTACACTGAGCTTTTGATAGACTGTGCTTTTGATAGACTGTGCATGATAGACTGACAATCTCTCAATTCCACATTCTGAGCCAGTCTCGCGTGCGGAAGCGATGGTGGCGAAACGAGACGACTTTTGCTCTTTTGTTTGTTCGCTGTTTTCCGTGTTGACGCTGTTCCGAGTTAGGGCAATTCCGTGTTGACGCTTTTCCGTGTTGGGGCATTTCCGTGTTGGGGCATTTCCTTGTTGATGCTTTTCCTTGTTGCGGCATTTCCATGTTGGGGCTTTTCCGTGTTGACACTTTTCCATGTTGGGGCAATTCCGTGTTGAGGCAATTCCGTGTTGGGGCTTTTCCTTGTTGCGGCTTTTCCTTGTTGACGCATTTCCGAGTTGCGACTTTTCCGTGTTGACGCTTTTCCGTGTTGGGGCTTTTCCGTGTTGACGCTTTTCCGGTCCATGACAAAAAATGTCAAGCTCCGGAATCTGAGTGCAGTTGTTGACGATTTTCCGTGTTGGGGCTATTCCGTGTTGACGCTTTTCCGCATTCCCACTTAGGTTATCTAGGTTCACCGTTAAAAGTTAAAAGCTTCATCTAGTTCAGAATTCATGCAATTTGCTTTTTAAAAATTCGGTAAGAGCCAATTTTTCGACATTCAGCTGTAACAAATGATGAATTGCCGATCATTTCGATTGTTGGTCCATGAAAGATGTACAGATTTTTCAATCTGCTCAAAATGCTAATCATCATGTTGCTGATAATGATGCCGATCGCTCTTTCTTTTCTTCTTCTGGGACATCTCAACAAACACCAATATCTGGCTCTCAAGATCCTGTTCAAGAACTGCTACAGGGAAGAAAAATAAGCTAATCTCCAACCTGTCCTTAGCAAAATTATTGTACCTATCTGGAATGGTGGCAGGTATTCCGAACTGAAACCAAAAAATCATCAATGACTATAATGAACAACGAACAGACGAGCGTTGTCGGTGAGAAATGGAACACAGGCCACCTCCACAACGTATGTATAGTTCCGCCAAACCAAGATTGAAATTTTCCAAATTAGAAATTGCATCAAGTTTCTTCTATTCCGGCGAAATTCAGGCAGGGTGCATGGCCGACATAATATCATATGAGAAGGATTTTGATGCGTAATAACTCCAGTTCTCGATTGTGGCTTATCATTTTTAAAAAGTATTGATAAAAATTGAAATGAGTAAATAACTTAACATAACTGATTATAACGATAGGCCAGGTCGACTTGCTACACAAGCTGCCAACTTCGCCGGGTGTGCACATGCAGCCATGATCATATCATAGCTTCGCAAGATGCAAGACGACAAGGTGCACCAGATAGCGAAAAGTGGCTACCGCAGTCTCAATGATTTGGGCCGCAGTTTATCGAAACCTGTGGGAAACGTCCATCCTCCCTGATATTCGTCGTGCTCACCTTCACCAGCAGGATTTCCATGTTATCATCGACAATGCAAGAGCTCACACCGGTAATCTGGCACGGGAATGGTTCGAGGCTCGTCCATTCATTCACCTGCTTCCTTTCCACCCACGTTCCCCCGATATCAATGTCATCGAAAATTTATGGTCTTTTGTCCCGCTCCACAAACCGCGAGCCTCGATGGCGAAACCAAGATGATTTCGGACACCATAGTTCAATCTATTAAAAAAGTGTAAAAATCTTTAAGGATATGTGACCCGTTCCGAACGAACACGTCTGACTGCCGCAGTCGAAAATGAAGGATATTGTGTCCATTGGTAGGCTACCATGTTCCAAAAACAATGGCCCTTTTACGGGCCACCTTTAAAATGAGACAAACCGCGTTTGACAAGCTGCGTCTGGTGTTCAAAATACGTTCTGCATTTCCGCAACACCCTGCCAATTTTGCATAGCAAGCAGGTGTTAACATTTACTCCGCTCTTGATTTTATTTGCCACGAAAACGAATTCATTTTTTCCTCGTTGATAACAGCGATACCAAAAATGAATTTCATTACAAAATGCATAAACCCGCCGAACATCGCATTTGTTTGGAATTTTTGCACCGTTGATCTGACAGAAATCACATGACATTACGTTAGCCATGCACGCCGCCAAAACGTCACATGACCGGACAGATCTTTACTCAAAAACAGATTGATAATAATTTCAATCTTGGTTTGGCGAAACTATACACTGGAACGTCCTCCGGCAGTTAAGTACAAAGAACAAAAGGATATCCATCACCTATTTTGAATTTTCTTTGGTTTAAGTACAAGCACAGCATGTTACATGTGAAGCGTTATTTGGTGGGTATGCGATCGGTGAATTTGGTGGGCATGCGATCGGTGAAACAGTCTCTTTTGCTCGCCCTCAGAAAAGCCTTCACAGGGCGTTGTGCGAACAATTCAAAAACAATCACCGAAAGATGTATGACTATCTAAAAATGCTACGGATGCTCCAGAGCAGAAAAGGCTATTTGTCACCCAGGGTCACCACGTGCTCCTTTACCAAGACATTCCCATTGTTTGGGTTTTGAGATTACGAACACTGAAGAAGGAAAACAAGAGGAATAATCTGCTGTAAAACAAAATTGCAAACGTTTATCACCGAGTGAAGCTCTGTACAATGATAAACCCCCTTTCCCCCACAAAGAAACTGAATGAATTCTCACATGAGATTAGGCCCTTTGCCTCTTTCAATATTTAAGCGAACATTTTAAAAGGAAAACGAAAGGACGATGACAAATGGAAACAAACTAAGAGGTGAACAGACCAAAAGGTGAACAGAAAACGCACGCCATAAACTTACATTTTTCTTTCCGGGCTGCTTGGACCCTCCACACAGGATCGCCCCACTCGCGCCCTCAATTCCACACCGCAAAGAAGCCACGCGGCTTCCTGGTTCCGCGAACCAAACTAAACTCCTCACCATGCCGCACGTGCATCGATTGTTCTGGCCACGAAGAAGAATGGGTGACGAATCTGATCAATCTCACCAACCATCTGTGAGATTCCAAAGAGATGCCCCAAAGAATGGCATCTGTGAACAACTTCCCAGGTCTCAACATTCCTCAACGAAACAAAGATTTCTCCAACTGAATGATGTGGAGTCTGACAAGACAGCCATATTGTGTCATGCTTCTGACAAACGTCAACAGTCTGTTGCAAAGGCAACTTCAAAGAAACAACATTTCACCATGAAATCGAATGACTTTTGGAATAGTCAGAAGTAAACAACTGAAGGTGAAGTAAACAAATGTTTGACCTCAAAGGAAACAGCATTTCACCTTGCAAAAATCAGAGTGAAAACCGACAAACAATTTCCTCAACAGCCAGCGAGCCTGCATGCTGCTGCCAACTCCGTTCACAGCCAAAACCGAACAAGCCACGTTATTTCTCTCACTCCACTCACCTCGTCCCGGTACCTGCCGTCCGCTCTGCTTTGCACACATCGATCACCCCGCTTATCAACCCATTGCATCACGCCACATTTGCTGTGATCTTCCACGTCTGCTGTGTGCACTTTGACCTTGAACTTTGCAATTGAATTTCATTGCCTCTGTTTCTGTTTTTTATTCGTTCACCCAATTGAATAACAGCAAACAACAGAAGAATAAGAAAATAAATGAGCAAAACAAACTCACAGCCCAGACGTATCATACAACACCAGCCAATCCCAACGAGAAGAGATCAAGAGTAGTCCAATGAAATTGTATCAATAGCACATCTCCGAATTTTTAATTAAGCACAACAAATCACACAGTATAGTCACCTAGAAGAGAATGGCAAGTGATGTATGAAACATCAGAGCCGGTAGGTAATAAAGGAAACAAGAGATTAAGAAATATGCTTTTCATCCTAAGAAGGACTTAGCCGGGGTAGGGGAGTGGGGATTAGCGGAGCTAGAATTAGCCTACCCCCCTCGGCTACCTATTAATGGGAACAACCTGAGTGGGATACCTATGCACCGAACGACTATATTTTTAGACTCACCACAAATCGCCTTGGTCAAACTAAAGGGAGCTAAGTGAAAACAGAGAAATGAAAAATATTGTTGAACAACAATGGATTTTAAATGGATAATCGCAGGAGTAGAAATTAAAGTTCCTTACATTTAGCTCCCTTTAATTTGTCCACAGCGAAATAATTTTTTTTTCAGCTGGATTAGGCCTATTCAAACCCCAGTCTGTTTCAATCAGTCTATTCTGTCCTTGGCAGAAACCCTCAGGGCTTAGCCAAACCAAACTTTTCATATGAGAAGCACAGTTAAAACCTATGGTAACTGTTCAAGAGCACTTCTGTATTCATTTTTTCCAAATACTGTCTAAGACCCCTCTTGAAAGTCCTAGGTAACAGGTGGCTTCTCAAGTCAGGTAGAAGCATGTTCCAAAGGTATGGCAGGCGATACCTAGTTCCGGGAGAATTTACCCATGTTTGTATGGATCCTTGCTCGCCTCACAGTGCTTTCAGCGCTGGAATGAGATTGACCAGCAGAAACAAACCTGCGTATTTTTGTGATTTGCGTCTGAACGCTGTTTGCATGAAATCTTGGACACTTGCCTACATTGACCATTTTCTAGAATGGTCAAATCCTTTGCACATGCATGACTGACACCAAAAGCATCCACAGGGCTGCCAAGTTCAATCAAACCAACCAGTTCAACAACCCACATTGCATGATGAATGAGAAAGGGAAATCTTGGAGGTGGTGTGGTGTATGCTGAAGGGACACTGGTGGCCGCTGCGAACGTTGACTCATGCCACAGGAGGCGCAGGGTGAAATGATCTCTTGTCAAGTTGACCTGCACAATGCACACTCACAGCATCGGCAGGTTCTGGATAAGCCAGCAATACACAAAGCGTTCGGCCTTGTTACTTATTACGGGCCCAGCAAACATCGGATGATGAAAATGTGACAAAAAAAAAAAAATGACGAAAAAGTGAGTCAAGTGGTGCTAACCAAAAATGAGTGCGCAAAAAGTGATTTCACTGGAGAAGCGACGGATATTAAAATACTTTTTGAGCACTTTTTAACGCTTTTTCCTCGGGGTTTGGAGAGTGATCATCAAGTGGTGGTTTTGCACAATATTTTATCACTTGTCCTGAAGGCGCATGGTGGCCGTTTGGACAGCCAGAGCGCACAACGAAGGGTCTGTTTTTCACCTAATCCAACCCGAATCTCTTTTCTTGCATTTTGCACCAAACAGAAAGTGACTAAAACGCTGAACCTGCTTGTCCTGCTGGTAATGGCCTGGTCAGGGTTAGGTTAAGGTTAGGTGAGGTTAGTTTAGGTTAGGATAACCCAATCAACAATAAACTAACCTATTTAACCATTACCAGCAGGAAAAGTATGTTTGCAGCAGGACAATAATAATAATACTATACTGGGGACGGAGTCCCCCCCGCCGATGAGTTCATTGCATTCAGAGGACGTCAAATAAAAATAAAATCCAATGCCGAGGAAAGATGCACAAAATATTCAGTGCATGTTAGCACTATGTCGAAATGAATCCATTCAGGATTTAGTCAAAAATTGAGCAGCCTAGGCCAAATGCGTCATTTCCAATATGGCAGATGGAGGGTGCCCAAAAATAGATTTCAAGTATAGGCGATTTCAAAGAAATTGGTTGTTGGCCATCAACCAGAAGCATTGAATATGTGGCAGGCAAAAGAATGTCAAAAGCAAATAAAAGATAAGAAAGAGAACCAAACTTTAAAATGAATGAAGATGTGCCCGAACATGGCAAAAGTGATTTGTTGTCATCCAGTTGACGATGAAAGATTATCGATGCCAACCAAAATAAAATTGTCAGGTAATTTGGGTAAAAAACAAATTGTCCTAGAAGTAATTTCATGCAAAAACAAGAAGAAAAGGGGGAGGCAAATTAGAATAATGTCATGTCCCATCTAAAATTTTTAAAACATCAATTTTTCTCCTTTTCTGACACCCACCCCAAATTGGAAGGTACCTGCCTAAAAAAAATATTCAACCTAGCCATTCAAAGTGCAAGAACAAGCAGGTTCAGTGTTTCAGTCAACAAGCAAGACGAAGCAGGTTCAGCGTTTCAGTCACACCCCGTCTAACAGTTTTTCAAAACTGAATTTGCGAATCGTTAAAGGTCTTCAAAGTTTACTCCATTTGTATGTATGTACTGTTCACCTGTAATGTGCTGTGATTCGTCACTTGTTGTGCTATAAACATTCTTAGTTGTTCCTCATTTCGAATGCTGATAAATTGAATCAACTTGCACTGTGTGGAATTTGAAATGAGCAATAAATTCAATTCAAGCTCAAGAACATCTTTTCTTTTTAGTGAGTTTGAAATGCAAAAAAGTGCTAAAAAGTGATTCTTGATTGACATCACATAGCTAGAAATGCACATATCAAAAGTGCTAAAAAGTGATTCTTGATTGACATCACATAGCTAGAAATGCACATATCAAAAGTGCTAAAAAGCGATTCTTGATTGACATCACATAGCTAGAAATGCACATATCAAAAGTGCTAAAAAGCGATTCTTGATTGACATCACATAGCTAGAAATGCACATATCAAAAGTGCTAAAAAGCGATTCTTGATTGACATCACATAGCTAGAAATGCACATATCAAAAGTGCTAAAAAGCGATTCTTGATTGACATCACATAGCTAGAAATGCACATATCAAAAGTGCTAAAAAGTGATTCTTGATTGACATCACATAGCTAGAAATGCACATATCAAAAGTGCTAAAAAGCGATTCTTGATTGACATCACATAGCTAGAAATGCACATATCAAAAGTGCTAAAAAGCGATTCTTGATTGACATCACATAGCTAGAAATGCACATATCAAAAGTGCTAAAAAGCGATTCTTGATTGACATCACATAGCTAGAAATGCACACATCAAAAGTGCTAAAAAGCGATTCTTGATTGACATCACATAGCTAGAAATGCACATATCAAAAGTGCTAAAAAGCGATTCTTGATTGACATCACATAGCTAGAAATGCACATATCAAAAGTGCTAAAAAGTGATTCTTGATTGACATCACATAGCTAGAAATGCACATATCAAAAGTGCTAAAAAGCGATTCTTGATTGACATCACATAGCTAGAAATGCACATATCAAAAGTGCTAAAAAGCGATTCTTGATTGACATCACATAGCTAGAAATGCACATATCAAAAGTGCTAAAAAGCGATTCTTGATTGACATCACATAGCTAGAAATGCACATATCAAAAGTGCTAAAAAGTGATTCTTGATTGACATCACATAGCTAGAAATGCACATATCAAAAGTGCTAAAAATGCGATACTTGCGCTCGTATTCCCCATTGCAACTCACCCTCAGGTGCAACTCATTAGTCAATTCAACAGAGAGATGCATATTTCGCAACAATGGACAAGGATTCAGTGTTGTAAATAGAAATGAAATTTTCCCAACACAAATCTGTGCATTGAATTGGTTATTGGGTGGCACCTGAGGGTGAGTTGCAATGGGGAATACGGCCGTTGGTGTTATCTTTCCACGCATCACAAGGGAGGGTGGCTGGTAGTGGTCGAAATTTCCCGGGAAAATTCAACTTGGGAAATTTCCTGGGAAATTTCCCATTTTGGGAAAATTGGGAAAATTCCGAATTTTCCCAATTTTCCAGGGAAAATTGGGAAAATCCCCAGGAAAGTTCCCAAAATGAGGAATTTTCGACTCTGCTCTTTAAATTTTCCCATTTTGGGAAATTTCCCAGGCAATTTCTGAAGCGTTGAGTCGAAAATTGGAAATTGTTTGAATGCTTCTGCTTATTTATCATCGAACACTGCGTTTGGAAATATACCAGTACCGAATAATGGCAGGTGGATTCATTATGCTGCCACCATCTACAACTTCCGTGAACCGACTGTGGACCGGCGCATGCAACAAGTCGACAAAAAAGCAGGAGGACACACCAATGTCTGTTCGAAAAGAAAAAAGCAAAAAAAAAAAAAAACACATTAAATGACTTCTATTTTATTTTGACTCCGCAACACAGTCTTGATTTGATAGGCCTAATTGACTCATCTAATGAGTTGAGTAATTGGACGGCTCCAGCCTGCCCATTTCCATGAATTCACAATGGCATCGCCATGGCAGAGCAGCTTTTGCAAAATTGTGCTTTGAGGCTGCATATACCATAACAGGAGTTGCAACGAACGGTTTTTAGTGCAGTTCTTGCAACTGCATTAAACTATGCTGAAAACTGTGCTCCGATGGCTGTTAATGATTGCATGCACTTTTTAATCATATCATGCATAGGAACCTACCCATTATTGTGAATTCACGCAATGACTTATCAGTGGCTGCTATCACAGGGGATGCCACTGTCATCCGACATCACCATCCCACTGTCCCAGCAGCAAAATAATTTATATTGGATTTGTCCTATAAATTTTCCAACTTACCTAAGCAGGAAATATCCACATAATTTTTCCAGGAATATTTCCAATTTTCCTGGGAAATTTCCCAATTTTCCCGGAAAAATGGGAAATTTCCGAATTTTCCCGAAAATTCCCCAAAAAATGGGAATATTGGGAAAATTCCGAATTTTCCTGGGGAAATTTCCGAATTTTCCCGGGTAATTTCCCAATTTTCCCGGGAAAGATCCCGGGAAAATTGGGAAATTTCCCTGACTTCGAACACTAGTGGCTGGGCAGAATGCGGTGGCTCGCTTGTCCCGAACTGTGGGACCACCAGGGCCAGTGGCTTTGTCTCTTTTATACCACCCATTCTATCAAAAAATGTGGATAGGTAATAGGTATTCCTTCTTGAACAAATACATGTTTCTGTGGAACCGCCTTGCCATTTCCCATGACATGCTAAAGTTGCATGAAAAAAAATTTTTGACCCTCATACAGATCAAGATGTCCTCCCTTGACAATGCATAAATCTTTCTCCTTGCATAGAGAGGTAGGTAGCCTCACACATGTGGGGGTGGCCTTCTGATGACTGCCATTGTTGAGTCTCTGGGTTCGGTGCGATTTCACCTTGCAAAATAGGGGTACCGAGGGGAGACGATGCAGTGTGGCCGTTGGCGGGCAGCTCCTACCTGTTGAGGTGCTCTTAGTTTTTTTCAACCCACCAAGGCCACTTTTATCCTCAACTTAAGTGGCTCTATGATAGGATCTTCCCTCCCCGATGTCTGGTTTTTCAATTTTCACTCCAGAGTTTGTCTAATGCTGCCTTTTTTCTCTTCCCCTTCTTTTACTGCCCCTTTGCACTCGGTACCCACCTACTTTGTTTCATGATTTTACCTATTGGTGAATTTGTCGCTTTTGTGAATTGTTTTTGTTCTCCGACATTCTCAACAAAATTTCTACGAGTTCGATGCAACGGTGTGTTCTTTTCACTTTGACGATATGGCCTTTGCATCAATTGCCATGTTATGCTTCGGATCTGATCAATCTGGCCCATGCTGTTGGCAAGATATCACCTTCGCTGTTTTTGCCTCTTCTCTGACGGATACCTACCCGGCTGCTCTTTCATCATGGTGCGTAAACCCCTACACAATTTGGACCATGCTGCTGGCGAGATACCATCTTCACTGCTTCCTTCTTTTGCATCTCTGACGATGACCTGGTTGGTTGTTGCTATTTAAAATTATTGTTTCATTTATTTCATTTTTTTTTTCTTCCTCTGTTACGGCCATTTTGACTGCACCCTCTTTGGGTTTCTATGCGCCGTACCTGTGTTTGACTTATCCGTTCACCTCGCTGACGGAAAAGATGCATGCTGCCTCGTTGAGAGAACATAACGACTTAATTGTTGTTGTGGTAATTGCCCAGGCAAAAAAATGATGCATGCCTGACCGGGGTTCACCACGTCCAATGGCTTTTACTGCCTGTGGCCCCCAACATATAGTAAATAAATAAAAAATCACAAAGGCCAATTTCAGTTGACTGCTATTTTAGTGCTTTTTAGTGATCTTTAAGGTGGGGGGTAAACCATGGTTTTTTGCAAAAACGTGGAAAAAGTATGTTTTTTCTTTTTATGTTCATGTTATAGCCCAGACTTTGCCATTTCCAAATCTCTCTTCGGATTTTCTGTAACTTAAATAGTTTTCAAGATAGAACCGATTATCCGAAACTCGTCGCATTGGTTTTCTTGCATTCTCGACACAAACGTTCGCGGTTTTCTCGCATTTCTCTTTTTTCAAAAAGCGAAAGCATTCAAAATGCATCTCCTCCCACAATTTTTCATGCAAAATGTTCAAATTTGGTGTACTGGACCAAATTTTCATGAGGAAACCGAAAATAGAGCCCTTTTTTAGTTTTAAGCTCTATTTTTGGTTTTATTAGCTTGCGACCGCAGAAAATCAACTAAATATTAGGCGCTTAGCGGTACGGTCATGCTTATTCTGCAATAAATTAAAATCCAGATGCAAATTGGCAAAAGTGGCTCTATTATGTTGTAGACAAGGTAACCACAGGGTGATATATGGCTTCATTCTGCCAGACGGTTTGGGAGGAGATGCATTTTTACCGATGGCCTTTTTCGCGCCTATGAGCGTCTGTAACTCCGGTGTAAGGCACACAAATTAACATGTAAATATATCAATCTTCATCATTTTTTATGCTCTTTTCACCTGCAAAATTTCAAAAAAATCCGTCGAGAAACAAAAAAGTTCGACGCGTATGGTTTACCCCCCCCCCCCTAAGTAGGTAGTACTTCTCCAAAAGTGGTGTGTTTCCACCACTTTAAGGGGGCATTTTTGACCGCAAAATAATCATTTTAAAATCGATTAAATAGCAAATTTTTAGCGTTCACATGACCACTTTTTTGCGCTTAATAATTATGAAACTCATGTTTGCTGGGGGGTGATACCCCCGTACCCCCTGGGCACATCTCATCTGTCCCTGTTGAAGTGGAAAAAAAAACATCCGGAAAACACTTGGTTTTGGTCCGATATTTGACGTTGCCAAATCGCAAAAACAATTTTTTTGATTTTCAAAAAGTTTCCTTCCTGGAGTGCCGCACGCGGCTCACTCTATTTGCACGAATTTTTCTGCAAATGTTCCACCAAAAACGAAAAGCCAAATGCATGATCGACATCGGTTTCGAGAACACTGCTGCCATCTCCCGGTAGTGCGAGACACAACCCATGCAGACAAGTTTTCCCACGTCCTGGTCTCGTGTTGAGCACGTGTTTCAAGCAGGGATGTTAATGCCCTTTCACAATTTTACCTGAGAAACTTCTTAAAATTACCCGAGATCACCCCTTCCGAGGGGTTGTGATGCACAGGTTCCCGAACCGGAAAATAAAACTTCGATCACGTCGTGAAAAAAATACGCTTATCTTGAGGTTTTGATGATATCACAGTCCAAATTCATAATGATGCAGTTCCGTCGGATGGAGGTTTCACGGTGACCATTCTCCGAAAATAATTTGGGACTTTCTTTATTTCAACCGAGTCGGTGTCGCATTCGATGCGAGAGAAACTGCAGTGTTTAGCTGTTCCATCATCACCTCGTTTCCTTTTTGGTTTTGAGCCCAGGCACAGACGACGCCATTTCAAAATTTCGTGGTGGATCCATCAAGCATGGGTTCCAAACGAGCACGAACATTTTGGTTGGTTTAATAAGCAGCCTTGTGTGCAATTTACTCACTTGTCTGCAGAGCGAACTTGAGGAACATTATTGTGGGTGCCAACGTCCCCCGAACTGAAAAAAATTCACACATTTTAATTGCAGAGGAGATATATTCAGTTCTTGAGGCTGGGTTGAAGGGAACTTGTTTCGTCGCAATTACGTTTGACCATTTTACCGATATCCATTTTAACATTTGGGTTTTGTTGTTGTCCAATTACACCTTTTCCCTTATTTCAGAATGTCCACCGGAACAACACTTGATGATCAGAATGAAAGTCAGCAGTTAGAGGTTGATACTGGCCCCGCTGTAACGGTAGGCATGTTGAATGTGCTAATTTCTAATTTCTTTCTTTTTTCTATTCCTCTAGGTGGGTGGGGGGGGAAACCAGAAGCTAGAAGCTTATTGTTCTATGGAGGTGTTTGTCAATACTCCAGAATAAAACCGTTACGAGTGCCACTTTTTGGAAGATGATGGCAAGTGTTTGCCATATTTCACAGGCTCAGTGATAGAGATATCACATTTGGGATTTGGGCAAAGGAATGCCTCTCAAGTTGTTGAATATGAAAAGTCACGTCTGGAAGCAATTTGACACTGACGTCCAGGGAATCCATTCTGTTGGGAGGAGACTTTCTGACGAGGAATAAACGTTTGGCTGGCAGGGAAGAAGTTCCATTCTATAAGAGAAGTCAAAGGTGGGCGACATTGCATGCTGGACAGTTCCTAAGAGACTAAGTCGTTTGGAAGAAGCTGAACTGTAGACAAACGGTGTACTGAAGGAAGGTGTTGGGAGAAGGATCACACAAATGTTGATCGTGATTCACCGAGCATTGGTCATTGGAAGTTTCCTTTTAAATTTGTCATAAAGTTGTGTTGTTATGTTTACTTCATGGAGATTTGATGATAATTGATTACCTACTTTTCTATTTTCTTGTTCATAAATAAATTTAGGAACAGGAAAATAAACTGAACCCAGTTGAGTTTTGTGATTTCAAGTTGACAATTTGGAAGCCGCATCACCTTTGGGACCGAGGTGTAGAAAATCCTAGAACAGGAACAGGAGGAATTGGTGATAAGTCCTGCCAGTCAGCACACCGTCTTGACAACCCTTGATCAGGATTATTTGGCACTCAGAATTTTTTGACCTCCGGTCCTGTTCCAAGTTGAAGGTTGCAGACAACGTTCCCCGTCGCCTCGCCACTTCAGCTGTTGCGGAAACCCAGAAAGCAGATGTTCCCTCAACCTCTTCCAAGACTGCCCTGGATAAAACCGTCGCGATTGATGGGGACAGAAAATCAGGTGATCAAGGGAGGGTTCGTAAATGGAGGAGTGGCCCGAATTGGGTGTGCCTCAACTGCGGTTACTTGGTTTGGAAACGTAGAAGCCAATGCAACGTCTGCAATATCCGAGACATCGCTCCAGGGAAAGATTTCAAGAATTATTGTCGGCAGACGAGCAAGACCCACCGGTTGAAATTGAACCGACTTTTCATTGCATCATTCACGTTTAAATCATGCTTTCCTTTCACAATGTCCATGCTTTACAATGAAGAACATTTTTCTCCTCATCTTTTCAGAATGATTGGTCCCATCTTCGTTATGTTTTTTTCTTCTGTTTTTGGCCTCAATATATTTACAGGCCATTGTTTTTTTTTTTTTTTTTTTGTTTCAGTTGTTTCAATGATTTTCAATATTATTCAAATGCCATGAATTATCATTGAAATTTCATGTCGAGATCATTGCCACAATTTAGCCATGAAAGAAAAAAAAAATGATTCAAGGGAATAGCCATAAGTGCAAATAATCATATGAGTAACCAAGATGTAGCAACCAAACTTACAGTTGTGATGACATGCTCCATGCAACAATCCTCATCAGCAGTAGCAGGCAGCATAAGGATGAGATAACCATCAACATTATCAAAAGAGCCAGGCCAGAATAATGCAGTGGTTTTACGTAATGCTCCACCACATAAGACAAGGCACTCATAACCGATAGCATCATCAATGAATATTTCACCAATGTGAAGGCCCTAATAAAACAATGAGGAAGTGTTGCAAGGAGCAGCACAACCACAAGTTTGGAATAAAAAGAATACCTGCATCGTGAGCATTGCATGTGAAACGCTAATGGTTGTGTTGCGGGGGGGGGGGGGGGGGAAGAGAAGAGATAGGAATGGATGCGTGCGTGTGCACTGCCAGAAGGCGATGTTTGATTTGCCAGACGATAAATAAAACTTGTGAAAGAAAGTATCCGTCACCCTCAGTGGAACATCATAGGGATCAGGCCAGATGTCCGGCAGAAGACAATATCCACAGGATCGAAGAGATAATGATTGCAAAAGCACCACCTAGATTCTAAACAAAATGCAGTTGATTCGAACTATGACAAACCCATGCCACGGATTACCTCGGGACGCCCACCAAAATTCACCTCGGATGCCTCAGGGAAGATTAGGCTTTACTTCACAACCTAGGGCCACCAGTCAGAATTCAACACACCTCAAATTCCCTGTCCACTGAAAACGGGTTTGGGAAAATCTCAGTTGCTGAACTTGGAAGGAACCCTCCCAGTAACAACACCTAGAATTGACTAAAACTAACTGCTCATTGTATTAGATGATCTTTTTACATGTGCGAGGAAATAAACTCTCGAGAAAGGATTAAACAACACTCATCATTGCCCAGCTCTCAAATCTCGCCAAAAGCTATAGGCCTATGCCTCTTTCAACATTCGTGAAAACAATAACTAAAACAGGTGAAGAACGCTACAAATGAAACACATTAAAAACAATACGCAAGAAAAAGCACTTACAATATATCTTCTTCATCCTCGCAAACACTCGCGCCCTCAATTCCACACCGAACCAGACCGCGTGGCCCCTGGAAAGTTCCAGACTACCTTCCACTTTCGCCGCACGTGCAAAGAATTGTGAGAAGGGGGGGGTTTTATCAGTCTTTGCAGATGTAATCTCTGTCACAGCCAACAGAGCGGCAACCAATCTCCTGAAGGTTGATGTGGCTCCACACCACTGACATTGTTGCCTTTCGACAACATGTGCCTTCTCACAGGAACAGCATTTCACCTTCGACTTTGCAACCGGCACTTCTCTCGTCGGATTGTTTCGACTTCAAACCGAAACTGTCTCTCGTCATTGACTTTCGTCAATTGCGTGCGTCTGTCGAACGATCAGTCTCAAAGAAACGCTTTTCATCCGAATGACAACTTTCGACAATTCCATGGATGAACTCAGAGAACCCAAGTCGGAATAATCTATTCCACTTACATCACATCTGCAAGCAACACTTTGTGATACCCATAAAGGTTGGGTAGGCCCTATAGATCGATTCAGGAATCTTGATATTCAAACATGAATTGCTCATGGACCATCAACTTCTTTAAAGATCTCTTAAATATTGCATAATTTTGTTTGACAGAGCCTGAAGGCTAATGGGTAACCTATTCCAGAGGCGGTCTCCATAGGATTGTAGAGAAAATCACCCAAGGCTGTTTTTATCACATTGTATTAAAATTTGGTTAGTCCCATAAGAGCGCAGCGATGGCCCTCCAGAGTTAATCGCTGAACTCCAGATTGCATCTAGGGGTGGAAAACCATAATACGTAAATGGCTTTCCAAACAGGCATTTATGAACGGAGAGCAACAATAATTATTGCAAATAAATTATCTGATAAATGTTGGGTAAAGATAAGGATTTAAACAAGGCCTTAGTGGGGGTGGTATAGGGCAGTGGCACGGTGTCAGGGGAGACAAGGGAGACAGTGTCTCCCCTTAAAAATTGGGAAAACACTTCCCTGCAAAAATGGGAAAACTGCCATTCAGTGGACAACAGTCTTGTGTCAAATAACAAAGCGCCTTGCCTTTGGAAAACAGCCTTGACTTTGGGAAACACTCAGACACTTTTTGCATCGTGACAAAACAACGTATTCATGTTCACATCCATGCCTCTCTGTTGCAATGGTTGCGGCTTTGCAGGCTGAACCACCTCAAACTCCTGACGACCAACAGCTGCGATCGCGTTCTTCTTTGCACACTCATTCCCAAGCAATCTGCTGAATGCCAGGAGACACATTCAAATCTGTCTCCGGAAAAAGCGGACCCCAACTCGCCTCTCAATGCTCAACCAACCCAGCCACTGCCTGCATTGTGGGTGAAAACGCCGAGTGAAAAAGCCGCCCCGGGAGACGTTTCTGAATTTGTCTCCGCCAGCAAAGGAACAGCGAAGAGGGAGCAAAAAGACAAGAGTCTCACTGCAGCGCCTTTTTTCTCACCCACACCACACGCTGAATGGAACAAGAATAAATGCATTGAGGGGAACAAAGCAACATTGTTGATGGCTCTCTGAGTGTGTGATTGAAGATGGAGATGTTGCAACTTGCATGCATTCGAATGATGGGTGGGTGGCACTGGTGTGGCATCGGAATTTGCTTGATGGCTGCATTTTTGAAGGCAGCGAGCATCCGTGGAAATGGAATGGAACAGACATGGCAGTCTTCTTGTTCTTCATCATTTTGCAATGTTTCAAGTGGGCCTGCGCCTGTTCTCGCACGTTTTAAAACATATGTTTCATGTGTGCTTGGCCGGCCCGGCAAAATTCGTTGTTTTCAACCTTGTAAAAATGTCTCCCTTGTAATTTTGACCACGCCGCGCCACTGGTATAGGATGATCTGCTTATGATTCTAACTGCTTTCTTTTGCATCTTTACATTGGCAAAATCACAACATTAAAAGAAGAACCCCAAATAGATGCACAATATCTCAAATGCGATTCAAAATGTGCATGGTATAATAAACGGACTGTGTCCATTGGCAAAGTAGGTAGACACTGCAGATCTCAAAAGGAAAATGCCAAAAGAAAGTTTATTTATTAATACTTTTGTATTATCCTGCCATGTTAACCTGTCATCAATGGTTATCCCAAGGACCCTCACACTATTTGCAATAGCATAGCTCTTTGCACCCACTCTAATCCGATCTGGTAGAGAACATATAAAATGTCTCGAGAAAACAACACATTTTGATTTTGCCACATTTACACTTATCCTGTTGGATGAACACCATAACTGCACTGAGTTCAGAAAATTTTGAAGTTGAGAAAACAATTGTGCATGACTGTCAGCTGATGTCATCACAGATATGTCATCAGCATATGCAACCACCTCACCATTTTCAGGTAGCATAAAAAACAAGTCATTCAAATATATCAAAAATAACAGAGGACCCAAAATACTTCCCTGTGGAACCCCAATCGAATTGGACCAGAATCAGAAATGCATCCATTTACACGAACACATTGTGTCCTATCAGATAGATAGGGTGCCAAAAGCTTGTGTGCTTTACCCCGGACCCCATATCGACAAAGCTTTTCCAAGAGTATTTCATGGTCAACAGAATCAAACGCCTTGGTTAAGTCAATAAATAAACCTGCACATATGCGTCTACTGCTCATGTTTGTACGTAAGTAATTAACTATATTGGTAAGAGCGTCCATGGTGGAAAGCCCAGGTTGGAAACCAAACTGAACAGGTCTTAACAATTCAAACTTCACAAAAAAAAAAAAAAGAAGAGAGCCGAATAAAGATGGCCCTTTCAACAACCTTACTAATTAATGGCAAAATAGCAATAGGCCGAAAATTAAAAGGATCTGAACAATTTTTTGTTTTTGGTATAGGCACAATCAAAGCAGCTTTAAAATCCACGGGAAAGGTGCCATGTAAAAAAATTAAGCTCACAAGATGGCAAATTGGTAAATGCAAATACCTAATGCAAGATTTCAACAACCTGGCAGAAAAACCAGTAAAGTCAGGTGAGGTATTCTTCAGACCTCTTATGATATTAGATATTTACTCTTCACATACAGGCCACAAAAAATGTTTTGTCACGCCATGGAATAGCAGCTGCTGGTGCATCAGCACTTGTGTGTCGGTGGCCCAAAGAGGGTTGATGTAAGAAAGTCTCTTGCAAAATGTTCGCAACTGCCTTTGGATCAGTCACAATGGCTCCATCAGTCGTTTTAATGACAACTGAGTCTCTTGAAGTAACAGACAGATTCGTTGCCTGATAAATAATCTGCCACATGCGTCGGGAACTTGTAGCTGTTGTAATCCGAGAAGCAAAATATGCTTTTTTTGATCTTAATAAAGCATCCTCCAAGAAAATAGAAAGTTGCCTAACACGGACACAAAGGTTGTTATTAAAAGGCTTCCGACGCAGTTTAGATTTCAAATTGTCCTTTAAAATAATTTTCTTCACAAGGTCATCCGTTACCCAAGGACAATGAAAACGCAAGCATGTTTCTTTGTTGGTCATAACATATGACACCTTAGACATGGCCAGGGCATCCTCAAGCACAAGCTTCAAGGCACTCCATGCAGTTTCGGGGTCCAAAGCTTGCATGAGTGCACCCCAATCGATACCACCTATATGTGAAATAAATCTACCAGTTGAGATGCAAGTTTTAATAGGAGTTGCTTGAGCAGTGCCCTGGTCAAGTTTGGGGAAAATATCTTGAAACAAAGCAAAAACTGGACAATGATCGGAGAGTGAATAATTTACAACTCCAGCCTGAACTTCCGTAATAATGTTGGAAAAAATTAAATCTAATACCGATCCGGAGATTGCACTATAACGAGTAGGAAAAGAAATACACTGAAAAAATTGAAAAGATAATAGCAAATGAAAAAACTCCAAGGAAGCTGAGTCAGAGCGTGAGGTGTCAACATTGAAATCGCCCATTAAGATGCAATTGGACAAATCTGCTCCGGATGTAAGAAAATCTAAAAGTCTCTCGGAAAACTTTTTGATAGAGGATGATGGAGACCGATAAATCTGTATCACCTTCACATCTAAATTGATTTGCCTGTCAGCATCATACAGAATATGAGCACCCACAGCTTCCACTTCGTCTGCCACACAAAGTTTCGAAACATACAATTCTGTGAAGTTGAGATTCTCTTGTAAGTACAAGGCCACACCACCACCTTGTTTGAACTTCCTACATTCAAAAATGCCAGAAAATCCTTTCAAGGAGAGAAGAGCAGTGTTAGAGGTAGATGCCCATGTTTCAGCGACCCCAATTGCCTGAATGGGTAGACTAGCAGCAACGACTGGGCTAGACAGCAAAAATTTTAAGCGATCCATATTTTTGACTAAGCTGCGAGCATTACAATTTGCAACAGAAAAATGGCTTGATTCCTTAATAACATGCTGAAAGTTAGTCACAGAGTAAGTTGAACAAGCAACGTTATGAAAAACCATAAGAAAAAACAAACAACCAATGGCAGGGAACAAGGTAATCACACATCTTATCCATTACATGCATCAACATTGTAAGCGGAAATCAGCTTTCCAAGATCGTCATGTGATCTAATATGAATAGCACGAGATCCATCCTCCTTTCGAAGATATATTTGACAGTCCTTGACCCAAGCGTACTTCCAATCCTTGTCATCTTTGAACTTGCGAACACTGTCGTAGAGATCTTGATAGTATTTCACCAGATGGTCGGAGACATAAATCGGCACATTTGGACAATCCACAAAACCAATGTCATGAAGACGTAGCTTGGCAGCCTTCATCCCAGCGTAGAACTGATTTTTGACATGCCGCGAGAGAAACTTGATCAGCAAGGAACGAGAGCCATTTCTGTTTGAAGCTGCGAGGAAGTGAGCAACGTCCACGTGCTGTTTATAAGAAATAGGCAGATGAAGCTTTGCACATATTGTATCAACCAATGTTTGAATAGCAGCAGATGATACAGGACCAGAGCCTGAACCAACAAATGGAAGTCCTCGGACAATCACGTTGTTTATCCTGGAGTACTGATCAAGGTTTATCTGCGCCCACTGGATTGCGGACACATCGTGCTGAAGAGTGCCCAGAACCATGTGTTGTTTGGCTGAACTGGCAACTACACCTTTAACTGATTGATCAAGGTCATCTAACTTCTCCTTAAAAGCATCAAATGAACCACTTAGGAATGAGATGGCCTTCGAGTCTTCTATCTGTGCAGCATACATTCCAGAAAGTTTTTTATCAAATGATGAGAATTGCTCAAGAAGCCTATCAAACTTCTGGTCTAAACTTCCTGCAGAAACATTGCTGTGAAGAGAAGCAGGTGAGCCAGAAACTGGGGAGCTAGGCATACTGGTAGTGTTCATGCTGCATTTGGAACAGTACCATGTCTTCTGAGCCAAGCCAATATCAGCGAATTGATCATCAGAGAGACCAGAACATCGCTTGTGTATCCAAAGGTGGCAGCCATCACAAGAGACTGAGTTACCATTTTCAGCAACTTTCTGCTTGCAGATCCCACAACTGTTCAAGTGCTTTGATGCATGTGGCATGGTGCCGAACTGCTAAATCAGTAAATCCAAGCAGTGCAAGTAGGTAGGTAGAAGGCAACAGAATTAGCCAAAGCCAGACTAGACATACAGGCTAGGCCTGTGAATCATCCTAAAATCTAGAAACCTGTAGGTAAAAAATCTCCCCCCTCAAAGAAGCAATGTTTCACCACTTCCCACTGCAAGATGTTGGATGAATGTTGGATGATGTTGCAGAAATTCCCACTGCAAGATGTTGGATGCAAAGATTTCCGAACGAGAAAATGTTGTTCAATGTGTTGGAGAAATCTTCTGAATTTTTTGAAACTTTGGCAATTTTTTGTGGAATTTTTTTGAATTTGAGGAAATTTATTTCATTCACTGGGCCTATAATGATGTCCAGAGGTTTCTTTGCCCACTGTGTTCGGTGTCGGTTCTGTTGTCACGGACTCACGAACCTTTCATTTCAGAAATTGGGTGGAATGTCAGATTCACCGCAATTGTGTGTTTTTGCAGCCCGCAGTTTTTTGGCTATTTTCTGAAATTTCTTGCGGTTTTTGAAAAAAATTTCTTGCGGAAAACCTGACAAAAAAATCTGTCGCCAACTGGAATCGATTCCCATGCGTCGGATGAGCGGTCCAATGCCTTGACCACGAGACCACTGATGCAGCTGCCGAAATTCGCTTTCGATTCTGCCTTTGATCAAATGTGCTTGAAGAGAGTCTGCAATAAAAAAATGACGTCAGTGCACCTGCGATTTCGGTGGGTTTCGAAAACAAGCAGTCTGTCACGGTAGCTCAGTCGGTAGCGCGTCTGACTCCTAATCCGAAGGTCGTGGGTTCGATTCCCGCTTCAGTCGGAATTTGTGAGTTGGGTCGCGCTCCATTCTGGCTGCAGTGACAGAAAGGGAGACTTATTTAGTGGCAAGTCTTCTAGTCCTTCGGAAGGGACTTTAAGAAGGTGGCCCCGTGTGCAATTCACCATGTGCAGGTTAAAGACCACTTAGTCCGTCCAAGAGTGGCGGCAAGTTACAGAAACATAATAAAGCCACAGACACATACAGGGGTACCGAACACCAGTGTGGGTATGGTGAATGATTGGTATGAATGGCGCCAGAGTAAGGCGCAATGTATGAATGGGTTGATGTGGGCGAAAAGAAGCCCTTGGGGAACACCCCGAAAACCTTACTGTTTCTGTTTTTATTTTACCAACATACAATGGCATGGCACAAACATTCAGACAGGCATAGGTAGGTACATACATAAGTGGGAAAAATTACATACCATCATCCATCAGGTTATCCACCGCCATCCATCATGATAATTCCATGGTATCCCCCACATTTGTAGGGGCAATTTTGAACCAGTGAACACAAGGGGCAATTTTGAACCAGTGAACACAAAGCACCATAATAAAGGCAATATCCAATGATGTAAAGACACCTTATTGCATGCAAAAAAATGGAAAGAAGGTAGGTTCCATGGATTAGAATATTGCTCATTAGTGATTACCTACCATCTGGTTTAACTAAATTTCCAATTTACACTTATTGGCCCATAGCCTGGACATCTCTATTTGTTGATGGTAGTTGATTCAACATCAACCCTTGATTTGGTGCCTCAGTTCCTGCCAAGCTCGCTTGGCACAATACAGAGATAAGAGAAAAAACACCAACACAAAATGGATAATTGGATATAGGCACCTACTGCCTGCCCCAATGAATGCCCCATACCATTGTCATATTGGAAGGGATACAGGCCGACTGCGACCTACTACCCACCATCCCCATTGTACAAGAAGCAAGAAACCATCCAACCTAGAAATCTCATGCCCAAACCCCTGTCCTACAGTCTCATGCCAGGCCGGGCCCAGATGACTTCTATGCAGCCTACCTACCTACCTGCTCTGTTTGAGCGTCATCAGAACCTTGGCCACAAAGTTTGCAAGTTTTCTTAGGTTGAGAGTTTGAGGACTTAACACCAGTGATGCAAAAACCTTTGACCAATCACTCCTGGCCCATTTCAAGACAGAAGGCAAGGAGCACAAGTTTAAAGTTTTTAAGTTTTTCATTCTTCGGGAAACTGCGCACGTGTTGGTTGTGATTCGTGAGAGTGCTGCGGCAATTTTTTTCGGCACTTTTTTCCTGCAATTGCAGGAGCATTCAGCCCGAATTGATCCGATTTGCACCTCTTCTGTTCGGTGGACGGTGTATGCGCTGCAGTGATCGCTTTTTCGCCACTTTTCCTGCAATTGCCATGAGTTAACAACATGGAATTTCCTCCCTCGGAGATTGAAAATATTGAATAGTTACACAAAATTTAAACGTGATTCCTTCAATTTTTTTATGGAACAAGATCCTGCTGGGTTGCGAGCCAGCTTCTTCCTGCATAGAGTGGTGTGAGGTAAAAGAGATATTCCAATGATAGGCCCTACCTAGGTACGATCTTTAAAATGTGCCTACAGCTTGATTTTGCGGATTTAAAAAAAAAAAGAAAAGAAAAGAAACAAATATAGGTAACAGAAAATTACCTAGGTATCTAGGTACCTTCCTACCTACATTGAAATGACAGGCAGGTTGGCAGTGATCACAGAGAACTTTGGGGTTCAATTTTATTATGCCACAAGAGAAAAAAATTGAAAATTTTCTTGTCAGCAACGTTTTACCCTGGGGGGCATTAATCTAGCTTTTTTGGCTATTAGCCCCCTTGTAACATAATGGGTGTCTTTGTGGCAAGATCAACTAATATGTGTTTCTTTTTTTTTATCTTTGTTCGGCATAACCACCACCATGTGGTGAATGCCTATTCCCTTTCCTTTAGGAATTTTTTTGGCTCTTTCAATGGCCCCATGTTTGTTGGGCATACCGATCTGCTGAATGATTTTGAGCTAGGTGTGTTGATTTTCTTCAAATCTGTGGATATTCTGCACCATCAACAAATTATGAATGTATCCAATTGAGATCATGCATTATCTACTCCAATCACTGGATGGAATGGGAATGGCATTCAACATGAGGTTGGTTGGTTTCTATGCATTCTTACTCGTGATATGTTTGATTTTTGTTTTTTTATTTTACGACACAACAACGTGAGAAACCTTTGGTAAATGTGTGGAATATTGCTGGTCGTAAAAATAAAAAAATAAAAAAAAATAATGAGGGGCAAACAAAAATTATCGATTACCGGTAAAAATCTTATAGGTATTCGTACATTTGTTTGTTCAAAAAAAATTTGTTATTGGAATGCAATGTTACTTATTTGTGATCAAAATGCAAAATAAAATTGAGGAAAGCAGAAAAAAAAAACAATTGCAACATTTGTTTGCAGGTTTCCTTTTTTTTCGTTTCCGGAGGATTCCTGCGTGTATTTTTTTTGTTTTTTTTTTAGTTTGCTGTGCAGTTTTTTCTCCCGAAAATGTTCGGAGTTTAACACCAGGCGATCCCCGAAAATGTTCGGAGTTGAACACCAATTACTAATTACTAATTTGTTCCCCCCATTTCTTTCTTTCCTTTTTGGCATGCTAATTTCTGCATAGGGTACCTACTTACTGAACTGTATGGCCATATTTGTTCTGGAATGAAACAACAGAACTGGCCACATTTTTTATCTCCAACCATACGAACTGGCATCAATTTGAACTGCTTGACTCTTCCACTCTGGACTCTGGATGACATCTGACCAAGCAATCATGCAAGGTATGAACTGTGCTTTTTAATTTTATCTTCTTTTTTTATCGTTGTATGAAAAATAAACATTCAATCAAATAAATTGCCTGTTGGCAATCTGTCTGCATCGTCTGACTAATTGTTCCACCACCTTATATGGAAACCGACGGAACTGTCCTTTTTGAGCAATGTCCATTTTTTCATAACGTCTTGACGTGGTGCCTGGTGCACTGATCTGTTGCTCATTTGCGTCGGTCCATTGGCGTTGGATTTTACTTTGTGACTCCGGACTCTTTGTCCTTCGAGCTCATCGGCGACGGGACTCTGTCCCCAGTAAAAAAAAATAAACCAGGCGCTTTCATCACCAGAAGCAAACAATTTAAACAAAACAGAAAACAGCCTGGATTTTTCTCGGGCAGGTTTCCATTCGTGCATTTTGGCCATTTTTTTAAACTCATTTCTTTCCTATTTGTTCCGAAAAATCCAATTTTTTCTGCAGATTTTTTCCGTTTTCCTGGAAAAAGTTCTCGCAATTTTCAAGTGAAATTGCACAGGAACTACCTACCCAGGAACGAAGAAAAAGTTGTCTCGTCTTGTTCCAATTGTGTTTTAACTTTCAAATTTCCCGGGAACATCAAGGGAATTTTTCCATTTTGGGAAAATTCCGAATTTCCCACGAAAACTGGAAAATTATGCAGCATGCACCCACCTTTGACCCAGGCACCTTCCAGAGAAAAATCACTTGTGTGTGAAATTTCCTGGGAAATATTTCTAAACTTCACGGGATATTTCCCTCACTTCCAACGCCAGAATGGTGTCGATCTGTCAGTGCCAACCGTGAATTTGAACATACAGCCCCTCCCTGGCACCTGCACGTGCACTTACGACGGTTTGGGCTTCCGGTTTAGCTATTATCGAGTTTTTTATTTTTCAGCCAGGCGCAAGCTGCACTCAGCCATGCCACTTTTTAATTTTGGAAATATGTTCCTGCATCTTTAACTCCAACACATTTGACATTACATGAGCACAGGCAGAAAAAGACTATTTTATTTTGAATTCGTTGATGCGTTTTTCTGGCGGTGTGCGATTCCATCTAGATTACGAAAAACTCAATTCCAGGACATTGTACTTACCTATTTAGATTCCGATTCCAAACCTTGATTCCGATTCCAGGCCTAGGTATATCTATTCCGATTCCGATGCGATTCCGATTCTGTGGGAATTGGGCTCGATTCTGATTTCCCCGAAACAATAGGCAAATGCTAATGCAACAAGATAGCAATCAATGCTACCTACAAATAATAGCAACAGCACACTCCAAGGGTGCACGGTTGCTCGGTACCGACCTATTTATGGTAAGCGATTCCAAAAACTCTATTCCGATTCCAAAAAAATCGATTGTGATTCCTCGATATCGGAATCGTACTCAATTCCCATTTTGATTCCAAAACTTGATTCTGATTCGGATGCTTCCATGACGATTCCCAAAAATCTTAATCTGATTATCCTACACGAATAGGAGCGCGATTCCGATTCTGCAAGCCCCCAATGAAAACGAGTGTCAGAATCAGAATCGAGCTCCAATTCCTGGAATTGGAATAAGCATCTTATATAATAAGCAGTTCACCAAGAGTGTGCGATTGCTATTTTGTGGCATCGATTGGAACATTTAGTAGCCCTATTGCACCGGGATATCGCACACCTTTACACTTGCAGAACCAATCGTTTGTGGTTTGGAACATGAAAAAGGTATATAGGTTCACAGTTCACATGCAGAACTGACAGTTGGAAGTGTGGAACATGGTGCATTAAATACAAATAAAATCAAAAAGTGTGGGTGTCTAGATTTCAAATGTTAAGGTATCAGATTTACTCTGTTCGACAGGTTTTCATGTTCGGCACTTCCAAACTTAGATATCGCAACTGTTATGTGTGTCTTGAGTTCTACACTTCCATCCAACTGTCTATTCCACAGCTGTAATCGTTTGTTCTCCACGTCCAACTGTCAATTCCGCAGTCTAGGTACCCATGCTTCGGCATTTCCCGTTTCCATCTGTTTACAGATGTTTCGAACTTCATGCTGTTGATTCAGAATCTGTCTGCTCTGCATGTGTAGGTAGGCGTACCTAGTTTTCTGCATTTATGCATTCAGCAAAGATATTGGCAAATATTCCAGGTGATAGGTACCTACCTTATACCTACCTCTCTACTGGATCATCCATAAGGTGGTAGGCATGCCCATAAGGTCGTGCTGTGCGAATCAGCTTTCGAATCGAATCCCCAAAGTTCGAGTCTCGAATCGAACCCAAATCAGCTGTCCAATTTCGAATCGCATCCTTTCGAGTCGAATCTGTTTTTCCCAATCACGAATCTTATTTCGAATATCCAATTTCGAATCGAATCCTTTCGAGTCGAATCTGTTTTTCCTAATCATGAATCTTGATTCGAATATCACCATATAGGTATGTATTTCGAATCGAATCTTTTCGAATCGAATATGGCGAGAATCAAGATTCTCGAATTGAATCAAAATTCGCACGGCCCCATGTTGAGTACAAACGTAGTTTTTATTGTGGGCATGACTCAATGGATGTTCATAAGCACTGTCTGGTTCCAGATTTTGGCATGCCTGCTGGATTGTGAATAGATTTGGAAATTTGGGATGATTTGAAATACCTGCATTCGAATCGATCTCGAAACGTTGCAAAATTACGAATCGAATCCTTTTGTTCGCATCTCGAATCTTAATTCGAATCCCACCACATTTTTCGAATCGTATCTTTTCGAAACAAATCGGGCAGAATTCGTGATTTTCGAATCGAATCGTCGATTCGAATCGAAGATTTGCACTGCCCCAGCAAAAGGTGGGGTAGGTACCTTACCTAACAAACACTACCTACCTACCTTCGAATTCATTTAGGTAGGTACCTATCGATATTTTTTGCTATGTGTACTTATGGGCACCGAATTCTTGTTTCGGGTATCGGCAGGTACCTAGGCATTGATTGGTATCGGCGTCGGTAGGTATGTTGGTAGATCAATAGGTACCTATTTTCTGCACTTTTAATATCTGTATCGACCCAAGCAGCATTACCCTTAGAGCCTTAGGTATACCACCAGTCCACCACCTCTTAATTTTGCTTTGGATTCGAATTCGGGTTCGAGATTCGAAGCAAAAGATTCGGATTCGTAAATTTGGGATTCGAAACAAATAGGTGGGATTCGGATTCGCAAAACACGGATTCGAAAAAATGTCACAGGATTCGGATTCGGTTCGAGTCTTTACCTGTAGATTCGGATTCGTCTTTCTGGGATTCGGATTCGAGCTCGAAAGATTCGGATTCGGTTTTTTTGGATTCGAAGTGGATTCGCACACCCCTAAAAGTAATTGAATGTACCTGACCATATTTCAATTGCATATTCAAGTCTTGACTGAATTAAGGTTATATACGGCCGAATGCACCAATAAGCCCAAGCTTACCCAAAAACTAACACTTGGCTAATACCCAATTCACACTGAAGGATAAAGTCACTTTATGTCTCACTTTACGAGCCATAAAGTAAGTTTTCGCACTGTGAACAACTTCAGTTACTTTATGCTCATAATGTTACTTCATCTGGGAATTTGCTTTATGTGTCACTTTATATTTTCATAAAGTAAGTTTTGCTAGTGTGAACAATAATTAAAGTTAGTTTTTTGCCATGAAGTGACTCTAACGTGGAATTTACTGAACGTGGAATTTACTTTGTCTTGCTTTATTTCTTACTTTGTGGCTGTTTTTTAAAGTGAGTGCAACATCCTCACTTTGTGCATAAAGTGAGTCGGACGAAAATCCAAAAATCACGAACTGGTTTATTTTCTCTCATTGATTTGATGCTGACAAATCAATTTTCAATCGCTTGCATTGTCCATTTTCCTTCTGAAATAATGTGTTCAGGTTTATTCGGTACTACATAGGCACAAGAGCCTGTTTCTATTTTCTGCCAAGTGAAATGAGCACATGTGCTGACACTGAGGGTATCAGCCGGAAAAGGGCAAAAAATGGATGACTGTTCTTTGAAGTCTGGCAAGTGGCATGCCTTCTCGAATGAACTACCTACGGGCTAACAAACGTAATGGTAGTGTCACACACAGCACACTAAACTTGGGAAAGAAAAGAAAGAAGAAGAAAAAAACTAACAGAGCACAAATAAATAAAAGAATGGAAATGCACAGGAGTTCTTTTGGAATGTGGATCTCAGTAGACTAATGCTGAATGTGGAATGATATTGCATGTCAAACATTCAGCATCTCAATGTTAATGATATCATCATTCGCATCACTTTATTCTTGGGCTCTACCGTGTGTTCTGCATCTTTAAAACAATTTACAACATACAGTGAAGAAATGAGTGTGAACAGACAAAGCAAATAGCTCATGTCACTTTACTCATAAAGTAATCAGCTGATTGCTTTATCTGGCCATGCTTCAGAGTGAGTTCACATTGAAATGGAAAAACAAGAACTCACTTCATTTATTAAGCAATCTGCTGATTTACTTTAGCCAATACAGTGACTTTATCCTTCAGTGTGAATTAGGTATAAGTGATAGCGAAGTGACAGCCAAGTGCTAGTCACAGAGCATTGCACCAACAATAAGTGGTAGCTGAGTTCCATCTTAGCTAAGTGGTAGCGAAGCACAAGCGAAGTGCTAACTGATCTGCCTTCTGTCAGGAATTGCAATGCTTTGCTATATGGAGCTTCTTTCGAAATTTTGTTTCGGCAATATCTCGACACTGGCTGCGAGTTGAGCTGCTATAATAGTCTCTAAAGATGACAAAAATTCAGGAGATGCGCTTATGTAGAGGCGATAATTTCGCTAAGACGACTCCTTCACCCTCAAAAAGGACGAAGAAAAATAATTGTTGAGAGGATCTTTCTGCAAAGCCAGCCGAGAATTGCCACAACAAATTTCCTGTCAGATCAAAGCTTCATAAATTTCAATATTTTTCGCAAATCAAGACTGCGCGCATTCGACCACGATCTGATTCAACATGCTGCAAACGAAAAGTAAGAAGACAGCGCGAACGGCACCATAATTATTATGACGACACCGAAATGGGGCGCGGGGGTGTTGCATGAAAACGAGTTTGTATGGATACCTCATTGGTGAACAAGTGAGTCAGTTGAGGACGACGGAACAAATTTCTTATTCGCGCATGAATTCCAGAGATGAGCGGAAATGGAAATTTGCAGTGGAGTCGGAATCGGGGCGGAACTTCGTGAGGTTGGAACGGAACCGGAATGTTTCGGAATCGGAACTTGTTTCGGAACCGGAACGACATTCGGTGTCGGAATTTATGCGGAATCTCGGTAATACAGTGTACAATTTTTGAATTTTGTACGTGGTAATTCAGATCTTTTAGGAAATTACCTGAAGGAAAAAGTCGGCCCTTCAGGAACTTCGAAAACGCACAGGAATAGAATATTTTTGCACTTCCGATAGTTTCGGTACCAACAATTCCAGCTTTTCGGAATTCCGAAATTGTTCGGAAATTTCCGACTTTTTTGGATTCCGAACTTTCGGAATTTCGAAAAGTTCCTGGATATTGAACATCTTTTCTGTTTACCGATTGGGGTCAGTTTTGTCCTAAATTTATTTCGGATTTTTCCAAAATTTCATTTTATTTGCCGGAAATTTTGGATTTATTTTTCCAAATTTTTGTATTGATGTTTCCGAAATTTTGCATTCATTTTTCTGATTTTTTCTGAAATTTTGGATATTTTCTCCGAAATTTTGCGTCTATTTATCCAAACTTTTGTATTAATTTTTCCGAAATTCAATAATATTTTCCGGTATTTCGGATTTTTCTGAAATTTTGGATTTATTCTCCACATATGTACGTATTTCGGATTTATTTTTTCAAAAATTTGGATTTTTTGTCCGTGGAAAAATATATACGAAATTTCTCAAAAAAAAATTTGTCTACCAGGAGAATAATTTCCAGATTGTCAATGTTCTACAAATTGTGAAAGAAAGTGTTCGAGTGTCTATACCACCAGAGATGCATCCCACATACGAGGTTGTAGGTGTTCACTGAATGAAATAAAATAAAAAAAAAAAAAAAAAAAAAAACTGCGAACGAGCAGAACTCGTTTAAGTGCAGACATTTTTGGGAAAGGAAAGGATTTGAGTGTGAGTACCTTTCGGAAGAATATTTTGCATGGGGTTGCAGGGCAGTCTTCCAGTTGGCCTACATAGACTACGTTATGATAGGTAGGTACCATGCTAATTTCTTATGAAGTGTGTTGATCCCTTGAGTTGTCGTGGATTTTATTTTCGTGATGTCTTGTTCTCGATATGACAAGGGTGTTCACCTGCTTAATTGCTGATTTGCGCAGGACTGTGTCTGGGCAAATTATATTAATTGCAATTACAAAAGGGATAAAGTGTAAAGGATACCTTTCCAGGATGACAAACTTCAACCCATTCTTTCTTGAAGATAAGGATAGCAAAGTCAAAAGTGGCCAATTTTCGGTCAGCATTATCATTGCCCCAGTTGTAGGTACCCTAGGTAGGTAGCTGCCTATTTGAATCCTCTGGGGTCAATCAAAACTAACACGAATGTGTTTACTCATGCCTGGTTTTCTTTCTTTTCTTTTTAGAATTCCACATGGATGACCTAACAGCATGATTGTTGGCTTGCAAAGAAAGTGAGGCCAATGGTCTGAATGCGTAGGTCCTAGGTAGGTGGGTGACTTGTTTTGGTGGTGCCTCCATATGAGGATGACCTCGTTTCCATCAGCTTTATTGTCATTGCTGGCCATTGATCTTTGTTCTTGGCCATGCATTGGAGGTGGGATGCCAAGCACGCTGTTGCAAACTGACCATTCCAATGACGAATTTGACTACTTCCCGGTTGTGACTGCTGTTTCAAATCACCTTTTTAGATATGACATTAGAAGCACTGTGGCTGGAGAAAGGATTCAATTTGCTGTAAGTAGTGATTAATTTTTTAATCATTTGATATTTTCTTTGTAAAAAAGTTGCATTTTTTAAACTTTGGCATGGTCTTGATGAAGGTTGTTAAGGTGGGACAGGCATGAAAAATGCATCGCATTAGTTTTTAGCCGTAAAATCCATACCAGTGGTGCTAAGGACTTGAAATTTTGCACATTTATTCACAAATGATGCATCAATGACCCCCTAAAAGGGCAATCTCAAAGTTAAAAAATGTCAATGTTATGACCGGAACCATAAAACTGGAATCACGCCTAACAAAAGGTACATTTTCTCAGCATTTATACCACTTAGGGAGGTGGGGTTTGCACCATTTTACTTGAAACAGATCAGGTTTGCATCTGAAATTCTGACATTTCAATAATTATTGCAAGAAATGTATTTAAATTCTGTCTGGAAAAGACTTTTCCAATATTGCGATAAAAAATCAACATGATTGTTGGTTTGAGGCCTAAAATAACAAATTAGGTCATTTTGGAGAGTTTCAGCATGTTTCCCAGACAAAATAACATAAGTACACCAAATTTTGCCACTGTGGTACCACTAATTTCCAAGAAAATGTACCTTTTATAAGTAAAAATAATATGCCGGGTTTACGACAAATAGCGATTAAATGATAACAGTTTCCTGGAAATGTGCGTTAAGCGTAACTGCATGCGTTTTTGCACCTCGCTTTGAATGCTGATATCTCAGTAACCATTGGAGATATCTTGCTGAAATTTTGGAATTTTGTACAGTATAAAGCACAGAACAAAATGGCATCAAACCCCAAATCTCACATTTATCTACATTTTTCATGCCTGTCCCACCTTAATAATAATTGTGAAAGTCGTGATCATCACTACTGCATAGGTAGTTGGAATGGATCTCTGTTTGTTTGTGACATAGGTAACATGCAGGATGGCCAAAGCTGCTCCATTGCTTAGGTGTTGCATTGCAGTGGGCATGACGGAGATGGCGGCATTGTGAAGGAGGTTACGAGGACAGCAAAGAGGCACTTAAAGAGCAGTGATTGTACAAACAAAAGGAGGCATGGGTGGGGATCAAGAAAGAAAATGGCATGAATTTGGCATTTGACACCGGGTAATTGGACAATGAACCAAATGATTTGAAGAACATAGCAAAATGCTTGGTGCAAATGGAGCTGTGGAAATGATAATGTGATTTTCGTGAATGAGAATGAGATTTTTTGGTGCGGTGCCATTTTCGACCAAATTGGTCATTTTTGCATGCCTTCGAAGAGCAAAGACAAAGCAAGCAATAATCCTCCATTTCAAAATGACAAGGAAATCCACAGTTTTGGATGAAGTGCAGTAGAAGATACCTACCTAAATGACAGACAGACCTTGCAAATTAAAATGCAGCTCAATCTTAATCGCCAGATAGTTGCGGAATTTTTCCCTCTTCCACCCACACAACAGATAGTAGCGGAATTTTATTGTTCCCTCCTCCACCCACTACAATCTATCTTGATTTTAGAATTGCAGACTCCCACAGCATTTAACATTTCACGGTAATTTGGCAATCCTTTTAACCGACCTTATCCTTAATTCTGTGGTCACAAGGTGAAGGTGTTGTCATGGAAGTGTGTTTTCAGAAAACATGTTTTTTTTTTCTTTTTGAAAGTCAAGTTTGGCATAAGTATTCATGCTACGGATGTCTATTTTTAAAACATGTGTTTCTTTGCACACATCTCATATGGTTGTTTAGTAGATAGGACCTATTGACGTAGTGCTCTGCACTTTTTTGTTTTGTATTTTTTTTTCTCAGGTCAGTTGGTTCCTTTTATCACTTTATCGTCTGCCCGACATCCCATGTTTTTTAGGTAGGCAGGTACCTGTTTCTGTAATAAATTTAGGTATAGAGACTGCGTAAGGAAAAGCTTACAGGGTTGGTCATTGGAGGGGGCTCAGAGTTGGTAGGCCTACTTCTACTCTGTAAAGGTTTCAGGCCGAAGATTACAGGGTAAAATGCAGTAAGAACAAAAAAAAAAACAAATGGTGCCCCATGATTCCATTTCTCTGTGCAAAATGCTCGCAGGGTGCTTGGGGAAAATTGTGCTCTCCTTTCTGAGCAAAAAGGCTTGTTGAGATGAAAGAACGACCATTCAAAATTGAATAGGTAACCATTCAAAGACAAAGGCCAGAAAAGCACCAGTTATGCCATGGTAAGAAGACTCAGGTACCTACCTACCTGCAGACTTCTTAAAGCCCAAAATAATTTATTTACCCCTTTATCTGCTTTATTCACATTCTGGCCATTTCCTATGAACATTAGACTTGCCACATTTTGCCATAGCAAGCAGTGATCCGGGCATCGTTTGATAGGGATAACTCGTTTTCCCAAAGTTTGACTTATCACCTTCTGCCTGTCACTGAATTTGTTTTGTGCAGCATGAGTCTGCACCAACATATTCTCGGCGTCTAACCTTTGTCTGGGAAATGTTGAATTTCAAAACTGTTTTGATACCTAGGCATCCAATGGAAAGCTACCTAAGCAGGCAAATAAGGTGTCCATGGCACATTGATAACCTTTGAACTCCTCACCCAACTAACCCACCTTGAGGGCCATCCTCTGTTTGCAGATGTTATAATCTTCCATCTTTGCTGAGGTAGGTAGGTAGCCAGTTTCGAGCAAGAGAGCTTCTGTGCAGAATGAGTTTCATGTCTGGCAATTATTATTCTGTGTGGGATTTGCGGTGAAGATGACTTCTTGCTTTTGAATTGTTTGTCATTTGAAACTTTTGCCATCTGCCAATTATAATTGTTCAATTATTGGGTCTTGTTATCTTGGATTTGTCTGCATTCTTTGTTCTTCTTTCTATTCTGCCAGGATGCACTGCCTTCGTGGCTTTTCTTCAACCAGTCTAGTCAACAATTCTGGGGTCTTCCGGGCTTGCATAATGTTGGGGTATATCATATCAAGTTGGCTGGAAGAATGTTGTCTGATGCCCACAAGTCAAAGTTCATAATCAACGTCGTGCCGGCAGCCAAAAATAATTCCGTTCCAGAATGGAATTTACACGTAAGATCATTTGCCATGTCCTATATTTTTAATAGTTACCTGACTCCAAGACCATTGTAGGATTCGATGGAAGTATGATGATGACAGTTTGTGCCCTGGTCTGCAGTAGGCCTACCTATTTTTCAAGTCTGAAAATATGATGAGTTCTCTGCGGCTGGTTTTGCATGACCAGTGTATTTCATTCGAGTCACGAGTTAGTCAATGTTGCTGCGGGGTGTTGATTCATGGCCATGCCATGGCTCTTGGTCCATTGTGTTGTTTAACTGCAGGTTCCTTGCTTGGCATTCTTTATGGATTTTTTATTTTTTTGGCTGTAAGACTAGTGGGGTGGGTGTGTGTGGGACTGTTGAATGTGCTGAGCTCGGAAGCATTTTTTTGGATGATGGGGAATGGCGGGGATTAGCTTTTAGGAAGAAAGGGGAAACACTGCTGTTGGATGAATCAATGGGATGTTTGTCAAAACAGTGGTTCAGAATAGATGGTTGTGATTGAACAGGACATTCGGATCATGGCACATCTTTGCCAGAGACTTCAGACCATACACCAGAAATCTGATGAGAAATGGATTGGATTGACATGGATATCGGCACTTCATATGTTTCGATGGTCATTTTCAGTTTTTGGAAATATTTCATCTGGTTGATTCGGGGTCATGTATCTACTTCCGCCACCCATCAGGATCGCCGGTATTTTTAAACTATGAAATTCTCGGTTCAATACTGGATATCTCGTCCAAACATTGTTGATTGTGCTCTCAACTTCTGGTATGATTGAGTGACCAGATCGTTAGAGGTCTTCCAGTGCTCGGCTCCCTTCCACGAAGGATCCAGCCATGGAAGGACCCATCCCAATCCCCATGACAGCCGAAAAAGATTATTGTTAATTCGAGTTATGATTGGCTTTTGGTTCCATCGATACATTCCCCAAAAATCTCGCAGGAAAATAGTTAAAGTCATACTGATGATGAGAGTACATATGTAATTGTAAGAGGTGAACTTGTTCAGAACCCCATGTGCGAGATGGATAAATAGGATCTGCATGAAGCATGAAAATGGCTTTTTGGAAGTCAGTTTTGGCACTGGTGCCTGAAAACTAGGGAAAACTGGGTACCTATGCAACATATGCAAAAACAAGGAAACAACAGATGAAATTACCCACTTCTTTTTACCCGAAGTGAGGTCTGATGTAGAGCATTCTGGACAACCCTTACAGGTATATTGCATGCTGTTTGAATGTTGGTCTTGCTTCAGAAAAAGTTCCGAAGTACCTATTTTTCTGTCTTTTTTCTTTTTTGTATTTCAGTGCAAGGATATGGTTTTGAACTTGGCACTGGGCATCAAGATGTCTGAACAAAACCTTCCCAATATAATTCAATTTTTACTTCGATTTTCTGGATTAGTGCAGACCAAACTGGTAAGGAAGGTGTGATGAAAGCACTGTTGGTAACACACTTCAAAATACAAGTGCGAGTTAGGAACTGCAGTGTGGCATGTAAAATAGCTTGTTTGTTTGATAGATACCACCTATTACACTTTCCCTGTTCCTTTACTTGGCCAACTAACTTTCACTTCATGAAGTGTGGATTTTCTATTGTGCATATAGAAAAGAAACTCATTTAAGTGTTTAACCGCAGGAATGTTATTCGTAAAAGGGACGAACTAAACGAACTAAACAGCTAGTTTTTAGCATTTTACCAAAAGTGTACCAACAAAAACTGGGGAGATTTCTTCCTTATGAATGTCATTAGAAAAAATGCATCTGGCCCTACCCTATGCAAAACTTTTCATACCTGTAAGATGAACCAGACCTTTTAACTTTCTGCTTGTGAGACTGAAAAGTTTAACAAGAAGCCAACTTTCACGTGGTTGCTGAAACCAGGTGTGCATTTTTTTATTGGTGATGTCAGAGATTTTTCAGGAATGTTGCACATGGGTCTCAAACTGAGTGTGCAAAAACAACTCTGAGTTGGTACACAAAGGGGGAGTCATACCTTTTCTTTTATTTTTATTTTGAAGAGTTTATGAAAAAAAAGCCGAAGAACTATTTTATCCTTGCAGCGCATACAGATTCTATGTTTCAAACAAAGGCAAAACTTACTGTGGTCAGTGTGAAATTTGAAGTCGACACGACACTGCAATAAATTCACAAGCAGTTGCTGGCCTTGTCATGGTGTAGTTCTTATGGTGTTAAAAGTGTTGAAAGTAATGTTCCTACTTCAATTTATTGTTGCTCTTATAAAATTCTGCCATTTCAGGAGAAATTCAGCATTGTTTTTCGTCCTCGGGATATATTTAGTGTTGATGGCATTGTTCTGGCAGGTACCACGGATGATTTCAAGAAGAGAAGGTTGAAGAAAGGAATAGTTTTAACTTGGCCAGTACGTTATTTGATTGTATGGTTCTAATATTTAACTGAAGCTTTCCAGCCAGATTTGGTAAAATTAGGGCCTAAACTGGTCTCATTTTGCTCACACCTAACCAGGAACATGCGTGCGCAGACATCCACCTTGCCAGTTAATATCACTCGGAAATAATTTTTGAAGAGTGTGCTGTCGATGAATTTTTTCAGGGAGCTTGATCTGAGAAGAGTGATATTCTTGGCTCCATTGGCTGGGGTCAAGTTGCATTGATTTACAACAGTCTGCTTTACACCAAGAACCTAGCAAGCAACCCACATTGTTATCACGGTGCTCGTGAACACCACACCACCCTCATCCTTCGTGCACCCTTGTACAGAGTGACCCCAAATAATCACACGCTTGATTCATTAATTGCTGGAGAATATAGTAAGAGGAGGCACACACACACATAAGCTAGTTTGTTTGGAAATTATTCCAATTTGATACCTCCAAGTGTGTGCAGTGATGTTTGTTGCGCTGGTTGTTTTTGATGGATTGGCAGGTCTGCTCTTCTTACACACAATGACAATAGAAATGGAGGGCACTGATCCAATTATCACTGAAGGGTGATGTCAAGCATTATGCTTCTTTTATTTTGTTCAATTATTCACTCTCCCTCAACTGTTTTCCATATTTATAAACGATCTTCCTTCTGCTGTTAGTTGTCGTATGCATCTGTTTGCAGATGATTGTGTTGTTTCCACTGTTGTTCGGTCTGCTGGTGACGCTCTTCAATTGCAAAGCGACCTGAATGCTATCATGGACTGGTGCCTTCGCTGGGGAATGAGAATAAACATTGAAAAGTGTGTGACAATCAGTTTTAGTAACAAAGTTAGCCCTCAAATATCCACATATTACCTAAGCGGCCAAGAACTGGCTTCTGCAGACCAGACGAAATATTTAGGAATCACGCTAACCAAAAACTTAAACTGGGAACAACATATAAATCAGATGGTCAGTAAGGCCAATTCTGCCCTTTTCTTTATTCGGCATACCTTCTATAAAGCAAACAGCCCAACTAAGGAGAAAGTATACTTTGCCCTCGTTCGCTCTCTGCTGGAATACGCTTCATCTGTCTGGGACCCTTGCCGAGTGAATTTAATTGAAAAATTGGAGAGAATACAAAGAAAGGCTGCTCGCTTTGTATCTGGGAGATATGCACCATTAGATAGTGTCTCATCCATGTTGGAAAACCTTGAGTGGAACTCCCTGGCCTCACGCAGAAAAATCTCAAGACTGGGAGGTTTATTTCTCGTACTAAACAATGTTGGTGGTTGGTCAAATATAAAAGAGTTTTTAGCTCCTGCTAGCTACTTTGGGAGGCATGACCATGATTTTAAACTCCGAGCACAGTGCTCCCACAAGGATGTTGGAAAATATTCTTTTGTCACTAGAACCGTCAATGAATGGAATCTGCTACATCCTAGTGTCTTTGGAAATGGTGAGGATATTAGTCTGGCTACCTTTAAAAGCAATGTAGGGTCATGGTTGGCCGAACAACATGGAATATTATGACCTACTTTACGATTTCGATGTTACAAATTTTAAGTTATACAACTAGTTGATATCATCCGAGTGCTTTCATTCTTTGTTTATTCATGCTATCCCTCATTGCTGATTTGCGCCAGGGCCTTGCCCATGCAAATTAACCTTAAATTAAATTAAATTAAATTACTTTATTTACACATTTCAGGCAGGTTGCAGTGACAAAGGATTCTCATCAGCTGCCAAGTTGCGACAATTGATAAAAAGTGGGAAATTGTCCGCTATGTTGAAGTACCCTGTTTTAGGATGGTCACTACAGTTCAGAAGGCACGATGGATTTCAGACAAGACAGAAGAGGGAAACACATCAGGTCAGTTTCTTATTTGAATAGGTCTGGTCTTTTGGTGACTTTCACATTTCCATTTGTGTCTCCACCATTCTGGCCATCTGTTTTCAACAGGGCTTGGTACAACTTAACGCCTTACATGAGTGTTATGATGTTTTTGGCGTATGTTGCCATTGATTCCAAATGGTGCCTGATTTAATGTAATAATGAACTCCAATGTTCGAAGACTTTACCAAGGAGAGTAAACGGATGTGTATGTGTGGGACTTTATGGAGCTTGACTAGACTGGCTGTATTGGGTAGGCACCCCTGCAGCGACAGACAACATTCACATTGTGGCTTTCCTCCAAATATCGGTTGGCAGCATGATTTTGCTCATATAGCATGTGAATTGTATTTTGTTTTATTTTCATGGCAATGTTTATTCATTTGGAAAAGTGGAGACAGAATTGCTTTCACACGCATGTAAAAATTGAGACTTCTGATTTTAGCAAAAATTCCATGTTCGGACATTAAAGATTCCCTTTTGCACCCGAGGTCAAAATCAGATGCCTCTAGAAAGCTCTGTTGCATGCCACGTTCTTTAATTTCTACCACCTGCACAATGCAAGGCTTGCAAGCATTTTTTTTCTCTCCCAATTACTTACTCCCAGAACAACTGTGGCAATTGATCCTTACTGCTCTAGGTCTTTGTCCAAATCCTCGAAACAACAAATCTTAACAATTATTCCCTTTTCTCGGATTTCACCCCCAAGGTCTCAATGTGCACCTCCCATCTAGAACCGCATAAGTGAAATTACACTTTCCAGAGTATTGGAACACCACTTACCAAATCGACATTTCTTGGACGACTTGAATTAGATTCCTTTCGGGAAACAACGAATTGATTTCTCCAATCACATATGTTTCATCGGTCAACCAAAACATAAATATTTTATGACAAAGCAACAATTTCACAGGAACCACCCTCTCAGGTAAACAGTTAACAAGATTTCACCATCCTGAATTTCACCGTTCCACGACAGTTCTAATTTATAACATTCGGACAGTTCACCTCATAGGCAAGCCTCTCCCTTAATCAGCTTCCCTGCAAAAACTGACCAATCCATTCCCGGCTCGCCACGACTTTTTTTTTAACCGAATGCGCTTCACAATTTCAGTCATTCTGATAAGAGATAAGAATGAGATAAGAATGAGATAAGAATGAGAAGAGATAAGTACAAGGCTAAAGATGAGAGGAATGTTAAGACAAAAGAAGGCGGATGAGGCGGAAAGAGGAGTATAGATATCATCATACATCTGCTCGGCGGCCGGCATACCTTCCTATCGGGCGCCGTTCTCTGCGAATGGGAACATTTGCATGGGTGGACAACGTATGCCCCAGGGTGTCTGCAGCCTAGAGGATCTTGGGAATGGAAGAGTTTAATTGAATGGGAAGGGTCAGAGCTTTAGGGCAACATGTTTGTTAAAGTCAGGAAAGTTGTATACTGGCTGCAGTCACCCTGGTCATGGGTATTCTGGTGGCGGCGGGGGAGGGGGGGTTTACCCATGCATGCGAAGAGTTTCCATTCTTGAGATTGTAGCAAAGATTCCATGCTGTAGAGGTGGGGGATCCTCTTTCATCGTCAATGATATCGTCTTTGGTCGAATTTGCTGCACTCTGCTGGACAGAGGTGTGAGGATTCCAGTGATGATGTGGTGGCTCTTCAAAAGTTCGACTACTACAGGGGACGCAGGACTTAGTCTTCTTCAAGGATGATGGGTGAGTTTGCTGAATTATTATAAATGTTGATTTCAAGTCTAGGGGAGAGAGGAGGTGAGTGAGAATTAGAGTGAGAGGAAAGTGGGGTGAGAGCAATAGTGGAAAAGGGGAGAGACTAAGGGAGAGGAGAGTAAAGGAGTGAAAAGGGGAGGGAATTGGAGGGAGAATGGGTTAGGGACTGTAAGATAGTGAGGGTTCAAGGGAGGTAGACAGAGGGGTCAGGTGTGGAGAGAGAGGGAGAGAAAGTCGTCAGTCGACAACATACATGGGATGGCCGGAGGGTACCCTAGCTTGCTAGGACCGTTCGGTTCGTCTCTAGCTCGTATGCGTCGTCTGACGGCTAGTAATCGAGCTTCATTTCATTCATTTCATTTCTCATCAAATTAGCAAATTTTACATTCACTCGAGTCCGCCCAAGTATTCTGACAAATTCTAAATGCACAAACTACCAACCTAGTGCGATAACACAATTTAGCGGGAGCAGTTGCAGGATGCCAATGGGCATTTCAGTTTCAAGTTGCGGTGAATGGAACTTGCAATTCTCCCGATGATTCAAACTATTTTTTCCTTCTCTGTGTGTGGAGGTGCAGAGAGTCGTGTCAGCCAGTGTCCCCAGAAAAGCCATCAGATGATCTGCAACAGCATTGGAGCTTGGGGCCTCTAATTGAAACAGGCTAGTCTTTGAAAAAAGGTAGGCCTACGGCCAAAAGGATGAACTGCCTTCAATAAATGCATTTCAAATTTTCAAAATAGCACCTGGCAATAGAAATTTTGAAAAATAAATTCTCTGTTTTCATCACCATCAGTGACACACTCTTTGTCTAAATAATTATCATCAGTCAATATCCATCAACAAGAATAATGTTCAAACACTCTACCTATATGCCTTGCCAAGTCTGAAGCCTCGTTCAATGACTCTCAAAAAAAAAAGGGAAATGCCCCATACCCACATACAAGTATGGTGGGCCTTCAAAGACCAAGGAAATCCATCTCAGCAAACTTTGATCTATTTATTTTACCTCTTACCAGGTGATTTTTGGAGCTTTGGGAGTCCGTTGAAATATACGAGAAAGGAACAAAAGAGACATTTTTTGAAAGAGGTCTTATGTTTGTGTTTGCCACCAGGAAAAAATCAGGTGATATCGAAAACTCCATCTCAATTTTTACATTTTTTGCTCTTTACCACCCAGAATCCCCATAATTGGCCATTTTGGAACCTTTTGGGGCCCATAAGTGCTTAAGCCTAAAACCATAATAATGGGACATTTTTAATTTTTTTCTCTCGTTATATTTTATCTGCCTCAGTGTCTGGAACACCTCAGCTCTAAAAACTCACACCAGACTCATCTGTTTTAAGGAATTCTGTTTAAGGAATTAATCATGGAATCCACATCGTCTGTCTGGTATTCATCACAAACTGCACTCCATTCCAACAAAATGTGTCTTTACACCAATTTAATTCAAAACATTATGAAGAATGGGAATTGGATGGTGCCCACTTTCGCACAGCTTTGTACCAGGTGAGGGGGCCCATCATTCGGCAAAACGCAATTGAATTTTGGAAGCATGTGCGCAGAAATGTCATCCATTTCCAAAGAAAATTTATTGTGAAAGAAACAAATGTTGAACATACGTCGACATTTATGCCCAACCCCGAAAATGTGCCGCTTAAATGGTACTTTTGCTTTGTTTTGGTTTTTCAACAAAAGAAAACTGTTTTGTTTGTTGCTCAAAATTTTGAAAATCTCATTCTGCCATACCTCTTTCAATTATTACCTATTGATTCAGTTTGAAGGCTCAGGCCAAGATGCTGATGATGATGATGAGGAGGATGAAGATGATGAAGAAGATGAAGAATACCCTGATGAACACCACAGCCTCATAATTTCCGAAAAGGAAAAAGGTGAAGAGAAATTTTTCCTTTGGACGGTTCCGCCAAAACAATGCTTTTAAAAAAAGGGAAACCAAATAGGTAATGGAATCTTTTAAGAAAAAAAAGGTTAAAAACCTTTGGAAAAAAATTTGCCTCCCCAAAAATTTTGTTGCCTACCAAAAACCTCAAGGGAAACTTTTTGCGGAACATTAAAAATTAATCAATTTTTTTTTCCATTTTTAATGGAGTTTAAACCTTTGAAGGGTGTTTGGATTCAAAAAATTGTTCATCTCTTTGGGAAAACAAGAATTTAATAAAAAATTTTTGTCAAATTGTTTCCGTTGGAAACCAAAAGACCCTTGAAACTTTTTGAAACCCTGAAGGGAAAATGGTTTTTAAAGAAAATTAAAAAAAAGGTTTAAACGTTGGGTAACCGGAAATTCCTCCCCAAAAGAGGACAATTTTGGTAAATTGGATTTGGCCTTTAAAATTTAAATTTTACCAAAGAAATTAGATTGGATTTTTAACCCCAAATCTTTTCATTTCCCTTTATTTTTTTGTTTCCAAAAATTCCCAACAGGAAATTTGGGCCATCGGAAAAGAAAATTCCCTCCCATTTTTCCAAAATGGCCTTAAAAAACCAAAATGTGTTTGCTGCACAAGGTAATTCATCTTCCCTAACCCTTTTCAAAATTCAATTATCCTACAAACCATTTCAATTGCCCAATAATTTTGCCATTGCCCCTGGATGGGTGAATGGAAAACCGTTAATATGGTTGGGTTTTTTTTTTTTTTTTTTTTTATTCCCATTCCCCCGAATGTTAGAAAAAATTAGATTTTAACATGGAGGGAAGGGCTTATCTGTCAGAATATGGACACTGGTCACAGGACTGATGTTGGCTGGGATGGTTAAATTATGCCCATTTTGGTTGCATGAATTTCAATGTCCCAAATTGTGGCTTTTTGGACTGATTAAGGTCCATTCATTTCAAGATGCCTGTAATTTCAACATTTTTATCCGATTAATTTGAAACTTGCCCAAACCACCGAGATGAGTCCAATTGTGATGTCATGGCACAAAATACTCCTGCAAGTTGCAACTAACACAAAGATACCAGGCTTCGATGTACCTACTTGTTTTTGGTAAAGTACTCGTGGAAAATAAACTGTTTAGCAAAATTCAAATCCCTATTTTAGATTTCCGAGCATTTATGAATATTTTGAAATCGAACACTACAAAGCACTCTGGAAACCGCTGACACATCGTTTATGGCATAAAAAAGAATTCCAGATCTCCTGAGGCCGAGTAATGTGCACTCTCTTCCAAGGCAGCAAAAATGTGGCCCATCTTAAAAAAAAATCCTCAGCTAAATCAAATATTTCTGAAACTGGTAAGGGTGAACATTTCTGTGAAGCTTCAATGCCTGACGAAAGTGTCATGGGAAAAAGGCGTGAAATTAAGCCAACAAAAACATTTTCGTGTCCTTTTCAAGAAGTCTGACTTGTGCACCTCTTGAATTCCAGAGAAAATGATCACCGGAAAGCCTCCTGTGGGAAATTTATGAAATCAATTTACATGCCTGACTGATTGACTGAAATAAGTTATTGAAGCACTTCCAGACCCTGACTGAATGAAATAAGTTATTGTTGCACTTCTAGACCATAATATCTGTGGTTTTGAAAAATTGGCATCAGGTCCAGTTCTGTCTTGCTGAATGGAAAACCCCAGAACTTGCAGTTATTTGTTGGCCCAAAATAATGACGTCTGATGTAAATTTTGCCAAACATGGAGAACTGTGCATTTCTTTTTATGAGGTTTAAAAGAGTAGGTACTTAAGATGACTGGTGATGATTTTTTTTTTAATGTGGGTCCAAATTCCAAAACAACAGATTTTCCTGCCATGGCATGTGTACAGTCGTGGTGTTCTGTTAGGTTTGAAGGACTTCAAATTTAAAACAAAATGTAATATCTGCACCAGGAAAAACAAGATTAAAAGGGAACATTGTCATTTGAAGGCCAAAAACTTGAAGGGTCATTTAACTTGTGATCATTCCTACCACTTACCAGGCGAGATTGACTATTCTTCTCCACCATAATAATTGAACATGGCTCACCTTTTAGAGTCCCACGGACTGTGGTCTCATGTCAATCATGTGGCAAATTATTCTATTATCCTTTATTTATGTAAGAGGAAGAAATCGGCAATCTTGCCTTGCAAAAGAGACTTTCGTTTTTTATTTTATTGCATGTAGCAGTTTATCACAGGCTGTCAACGCAGATTCTTGTCTCGTTTTCTTTCAGGTATCACTTTTTGACAATCTTTGGAAGCATGTTTCAGTTGAATGCAGAGCAGAATTGGGCCACGATTATGGGGCATAGTTCTCCTTGCGAGCCCAAGGCGTGTGCAACAAGGTAAAAGGTCGGACCACCAGCCGAATGGCTACCAGTCCATATGACTCCACGATGATGATGTTTGCTCACCAACTCCATCTGTCATTTTGTTTTGTCTTCTTTCTTTCAGTTTCCCCACATTTCACCGACTCCGACGTTTGCTGGTCCCTCACAAACAGTCACTACTCCCAGTTCAACAGAAGCTTCTCCTACAACTCACAAGGCTGACTCTTCCTTTGCAGTAGTCAGTAATAATACCAATCCACAGGTTTACAGGAGATTACAGAAACTGGCCATTGTTGCTGGAAAACCATTCAGGTTTTATTTTTGTTTTTTGTCATGTGGTTTTGATGTTTCTGAAGGTAAATTTTTATTCTTTGGAGTTTAACGTGCAACGTTTCAAATGTTTTATTTGGACAGGACGTTCTAATCTTGATACTGTAAATAGTTTCCTGGTTTGAGGCAATTGTAGGATCGATTTGTTTTCCTAACCTTTATCTAAGATGTGCAAGGTTATGGCTTAGTTTTTTTTTAACATTTTCTATTTCTCTCTTGAATCTATCCATGGAATTCAAACATTCAAATGAGTTGCTGGGGTTTAATGTCTAGGATGGGGACGATTCAGCTTTACCCCACCTCGCTAAAGTACCATATTGAGTCCTTCCAGAACTAATTTCAGGTGTAATGCTAACCTTTTCTGTGCACTAGGAGATGGCCTGATCACCACTTTGGATGAAGACAATAAACTGGAAAGGGTCTTTCTGCATGTACGTTTGGGAAAATGGTCCACAGGTGAAACCATCCTAGATGAACATAAACAGGAAAGGATCCCTTTTGATAGTGTTTCCATCTGAGTGAGAAAGTGCTGAAATGAGGTGCTGAATAAAAGGCACTTTCCCAGTGCTGATATGGTGCTGGTGCCGACCAAAATTCTTGGTAACGCACATAACTAACATCTTGGGTAATGGCTTATATCACCACTCTGGATGAAGATAACAAACTGGAGAGGGTCTCTTTTCATCTACGTTTGAGAAAATGGACCATATCACCATCCTAATAAATGGGAAAGGCAAGGTCGGTAAACATATAAAAGGAGGTCGTCTCAATGGAGGGTTTTCCGAGGGGTGTTGTGATTGGTTGTTCATTTGTGACGTAATTGGTGGAAAAGGCAGAAACCAACCAACACAGTTTTCTGCGGTTGCTGTTGGGGTTTTGAACAAAATCATTTTCGATTGTGTTAAAAAACGCATTTCTGCGGCATGCACTTGGTTGTTTTGCTTGAAAAAATAAAACATTTCGGGAATATGGGCCACTTGGAGTACAGAGGCACGGAGACGTGATGGGCTCAACAGGTGACTCTAATTTCAACAGGCTGGAATGATTTGTGAGCCCATTTCAGGTGCAGAGCAATGCACGCTCACAGATGAAAATTCCGATCTCGCCATAAATTTGATAGAAAAAGGAGAGTTCTAAGATTCTTCGATAGCTCAGTTGGTTAGAGCATCTGCATTTTTCTGGTGGATTGGATGGCCGTGGGTTCAAATCCCGGAGTTGCCAAATTTTTTCAAAACGGAGCTGAAGCGAAATTAAAGTGAAATCTTTTGGCTGGATGATGCACAAGATGCGTGGTTCTCCAAGTCCACTTTGAAAATCTGTGAGTAGGTTCTGCGTCTGCGACCAGATTGTAACTCTGACATGAAAAAAATTCTTTGAGCTGGTTCCAAACGCGATGATCGACGAAAATAGAAAAGAGAAAAACAGGTCATGCCCTTTTGGTAGGCCTAATCGATAAAATAAATACCTACTGGAGCCCCGATCTCATCACAGCAACACCGGCACATGATGAGATCCACGCTTTGACAAGGAGAATTCACAACACAGGCCTCTCCTCGACGGTTGTCAGTGGCTCCCCCACATGACCACATTTGGGCACAAATTCGCCACCAAGAAAATTCCGCCCAGCGCGAAAAATCGGTCCATTTTGCATCGTCATTGCCAGTGAAAGAACTATTGGGTGGGAAATCCAGTTGTGTGTAAAAACGAAGGAAAAAGAAAATATAATGGCAGTGCGCAGTTGCTCACTCCGAAACCTAGGTGAGAGACATTTGAAAGCTGATCACAGCAGTTGTCGTTTTGGTGCTCCGATATATGGGTGCATGTTTACCTGGGCGCAATTGACTTGGAATTTCCAGTGATAATTTTACTGTCATATTGGCTGAAAAGCAAGCCGAAAGCCAAACAACATCAACAACAGGACAGGACAGGACACCGCCCTGTGGCAAGGCAGCTGCGGTTGCAAGGCAGCTGCGGTTCGCAAGGCAGCTGCGGTGGCAACACACCGGAAAAGCAAAATATAAAATAGGTACCCCTGCAATTGGCAGAAGTCTCCAGCATCCACCAATGACGTCACATTTTTGGCATTTCAAAGCATTCGAGATTGCTGTTTTCCCATTGTGACGACCTCCTTTTATACGCGTTCACCGATCTTGGGGAAAGGGTTCCTTTTGATGGAAGGTGCGAGTTTCTTGACATTTGGGCCAGAGCTAAACTGGATATTGATATTTATTTTGTGCCTACACGACAAATGAAAATGTCTGGTCTCTCAGGCCCACAACTCATTAAATTCAAACTCTTCAAAATACCATACCAGTGTTATTTCATTGTTTGTCCTGAATGTTTAAGCATCAGGACATGGTTGCCAAATTGTGTTTTGTTTGTTTCAGGTTCAAAATTCCTGCTGACACATTTTCCGATAAAGAAGATGGAGACACGACGAAGCTTCGTCTGATTTTGAAATCACTCCTCGGTGAGGCCATCAGTCCCTCATCTTGGATACAAATAGATCCGATATCTCAGGAAATATATGCATTGTAAGTTCCACACTCCCATTTCTCAAGTTTCAAGTTTTTACATTAGGTAGGCCTACATTCATTAGCTTTATTGGTATACTGGTACTTATGCCGTACATGGCCGACAGAGTCACAGTGTACGATATGCACTTGACCATGAAGTGAAACTACTGGTCGGGGTAGGGGGCGAAGTGAATTTTTTTCTCCCGTTTTTCCCATACTGGCTTGAATGTCGTAACGGAGGCACGGTGTTGACAGCAACTTTATCATATTATAGTGAAGGCTGCCACCATATTCTTGTTGTGCAATCTGACATGTCTTTTGAAGTTGCTTGAATGGATGGAACTTGCAAACATTTTACTGACGATAGACCGGTGGAAAGGAATGTGTGGTTCCATTTTTCTCTGCTTTTGCTGTCCGCCTCCAATTTGATTTGATGTTTGCAGCATTTGCAATATACGCAGTGGAGCAGGTAACCATATTTCACCTTTGCTTGCAGGCCCCCAACCAGTCCTTGCCTGCGATTCTGTCTTAAATCGTGCTGGTTTAAGTAGCAGTTCAGTCGGATAGTAGGTACCTAGCATTTATTTTGTTGCAGGTCAGGTGTCATAATCATTTGTCAACTGAATTGGCATGGTTTGACAGATAAAGAATGATCCTTCGAACCTTTCTTTATGAGCCTTTGGAGGAGTCATGGCATTGGTTCATTGTTTGATGGATAGGTACACTACTTTTTCTTCGTTTCCTTGATGGGTTACATTTTTTCTCCTTTCCCGAAATACGTATTTCTCTGCAGGCCTTTGGAGGAGTCTGTTTCCCGATGGAATTTCCTCCTTGAAGCGATGGATTCTGATGGTGGAGCTGTGACTGATGAGATGGAAGTTGTTGTTCGCCAGCACCCAGCGTCGAAAGTATTCCACCATCTCTTTGAACTGCGTTTGCAATTGTTGGTTAGTCTTCGTCTTGATCCAAACCAGAAAATCAGCTATCTTTTGTGCTAACATCATATGCCTAGATTATGAAAAACGTGACCCCACATTTCAAACCTTGTGCAGGACCAATTTCTATTCATTGAAAAATGGCAGGCATTGACATTTTTAGGATGAATAATAATTCTGCTACTTAGATAAACCAAAATTTGTTGCAGAGAGACTGAGAGAATGGTGCAATTTTGATGTGGTTCCCACCACTTTAAGGTGAATTTATGCAAATAATCTGTAAGATATGCGCAAGAATGGATAGTCAACTTTATTGCACCACACGTCAACCTTGTTTGTTTGTTGCGATCATCGAGCTCTTCAATTTTTTTTTCTAATTTGCTTTTCACCTCTCAGGATAGATGGAAGTATGCAACAACCATCGACTGGCAGATGGACTTGCTCCGGAGGCTAAAGAAACTCTACGGTGATCCTGACGACAAGGATTATCTGGTTGTTGTCGAGTCCTCTTCTACGCTCGAAGGGGGAGGGGGAGGGGTGGACAGTGTTGAATTCAAGTGGAGCAACGATTCTCTTCCAAGGCATCAGTGTCCTCTTGATGAAATAAATAGACTCTATGCTGTAAGTTGATTAAGCTTGCTGAGAATCTACGGAAAAATATCAAAACAGTTCCTGCAAGATAACTGGTTCCTGTCAAGTGCAGGTTTTTGAATAAAATTCTATTATCTCTTGATGCACTCTATCCCTTTGATCTCATTTTTCAATTATGTGTCCAATTTTCCGCATGACATGATGTCTCTCAACAATCACGTCATGTTTGCAATGTTTTAGAAGCATCTCTGATGTTGGAATTTCATTCTACGAATACCTCTTCTTGATGTTTTCATGCCACAAGTCAAGCTCACCATTTCACAAATTGCAGAACTTTTCACTACGACGCATTGCATCCATCTGTCGATGCCGCAAGCAGAATTACTTCGACAAAAAAGTAAAATCTTGTTAACACCCTTTAGAGTTTTTTTTTCTACATAATTGTCCAGATGAGAATACCAAAATTCATCTTCGTCTGATGTTTCACACGATGTGATTAAGTGATAGGGAAGCTTAGAATAAAACGAGAAGAGGTACGAAAATCAATTTTGTGTCAAAGTGGGAAATGGTTTTTTGGTGCAGTTTTTGTTTTTTTTTTTTTTTTTAGTTTACCCAGGTTTTTTTACTTGTGTGGTGTTGGTGCAGCACAGTATTGTTGCCTGCCTATCTCTAGAGCCATGCAAATTCCGTTTTATTTTCGAAACAAAAATGTGGATAAGGCAAGTGTGGTGCGGGACTCATAAAAAAAAAACAAAAAACAAAGTGCAGGTAAATCAGGATTGACAAATAGCAGACCGGCTGGATGAGTATGAATACTGCTTTTCTCTGTATGTGGCACATTTTCAATGGAATTGCAACTGCAGTTAAAATGCATCGTGATTGGAACCACACCTCAGGCACTGCCCTCCTTACAAAAGAAAAAGGCACCAGCTAAAGCGAAAATGCTTTTCTCACTTAAAAGAATAAGATGCTATCTCTTCCTGAATTCAAATATAACAAGATGCCTACTTACTGGCAGAAAGAACCCTAAATCTAAATGCCTCCTCCTCTTCTCATCTTCAGGTCCTTGCTTCTGTGGATGGTCAACCGACCGACATATTTGATGGTATCTTGAGGCCTTACTTCAAAATACAGAAGGTATCAAAAGTCCTGATTGGTCAATGTGCTGAGCATCAGGTGACAACTACTTCGCATGGTTTGCCAGGTCCAAATAACACTCCCTGGATAAGGAACCAATTGGATCATATCAATGCAACTGCAGGACGTCTGCTTACATTCCAAGTTCCAGAGGTAAAAGCAATATGAGACTGACTGACATTCATTTCCCCATGCCATGCAGCACCCCTTTTGCTGTTGCCATTACAGATAGACCTTTGCGCTTATGGCCTTGTTGGCACTTCGACTCAGAGAATACAACATTCTCCATTTAATTGGTTTTTTGCTTTCTTTTTTAACTCTTTCAAGCTATACACTCTTCCATTCCATTAACACTGTGTTGATATTTTGGGAAGAAAAAAAAACAGCAGCTTTTCAACAGTTTGTTTCTTTTGAAAAGAATGCATTGAAAATGAAAAAAAAAATGCTTTGAAAAAAAAATATATCACATAGGGATATGCGTTTTGGTCGGCACCGGCACCAAGCCGGCACTGGGAAAGTGCCCATCATTTGGCACTTTCTGTACTCAATAGCAACACGAAATGGAGCTGCATTTATGTCTTTATGTCACTTTTGATTTGAGCGAAAAACAGATGGCACCACTGCCAGTGAGTAAAAGTGAGTTGCAGTAGGCATTTTCTGACATGAGTGTCAATTCTTTTTGTTTTGTCTTTTGCAGACGCGAATGCGTCGTCTGCTAAGACAAAATGTTATTTTTACCCGCAAACCGAAAACACAAGCTCTGTTTTAAATAGTCAATTTTCGTTGGAAATCGATAACTCAAAAAATATCCCACGGATTGAGCCCAAATTTCGAATTTTTCTCTCATTTGCGGAAACGAAGAGCTGATTAATTTTTCTCTGCGATCCGTGGAAAAATGTGGAAATTTTACTCTATACGATTGCACTTTTTAATTTTTTGCGCTAAAACCGTAATTTTGTTACAACTTAGTCCCTGGAGGGTCAAAATTTCAAGATCAGTATTTATGGTCAGTTTTTTCTCAAATTCAGAAGTTGTTTCTGAGTTATGGGGTGAATGGTCACAATTTGGAGAACTGACTCTGGCATCTTTTCACATCATCCGTCAGTCGCAAAACAAACAGTCTACGAGATGAGATTATGCAATGTGCCACCCACCTGACACACAGGCATCTTTCCCAGCGAAAAACAGTCCATGAACCGACCCTTTTCCTCAACATCAACAAATAACCAGGCTGCAATTCTCGCTCGGCCATTCAGCGAAATGCCATTGCATCTTTGCATTTGGTGTCACGATGACATCAGGTGGCGGCTCACTCACGTGCTTCGTGCTGCATGCCATTCTGTCTGTGCTTGGGTAAGGCATTATGTTATGATGTGCAATAAAGCAAGAAAACTTATTTAAAACAAAGAATCCACTGACGATTTGTTGTCGCCACCATTTGGGAGTTTTGTGAACTAATGGGACGATCTTCAAATGCAGTTTCGACATGATTGGTGCTGGACTTGATGCAGGACACGGCAGACGAGAGAGAAATTCACTTTACCAGCAGTACACCTCATCTTCCATTCCTCGTTAAGTCCTTTGTTCCCATACCATAGGCACCACGATCTTGCATTTTCATTCAGCTATCATTTGAAATTGGCTTCATGGTTGGTTTCTCTTCCCGTTTTGGAAAAGCTATGCATCCATCTATTCAGAAGGAATGCAGCAAGGTGCGGCAGAATAAATGAGCATATGAGGATCAAAATGACTGCAGGAAGAAGGAACAGTGCATTTTCATCGTGGCAGCATTTGAAACTTTTTTGCTGATTTATGAAAGGTTGCGGCAACCGCTTTGGCGAAGACACTTTTGACCTGCAGACGACATATCAGTTAGCTGGTGTTTGCACAACAGAAACGGCATTGAGAAAGTGCCACTTATTTTGGATTCCAATCCAACGACCGCCAATCCCACATCCCCTTTCCCATAAAAATTGAATCATTCTTTCAAGGTTCTCTTGCCATATGTTTTGCGCTTTGAGACAATTATTGCGGATATTTTTTTGCCGAATTGGAGGAAGGTTCCATTCTGCCTCTTAAGAACTGACCTCACATGACTGCCCATGAGGAACACTTTTATGCTAATGTACCAATCGTCCGCAAATGGTTAACCTTGTATCACAACCTTTTATGCATTTGGCCAAGGCACCTTTGTTTGATCAATATTCTTACACATACAATGTCTATTCCCTTTTGCTGATTTTTCCGGAATGATGGATACTTGTAGCTTCAGACTGTTACTTGTCTCTAATTTGATATTTATTCCCTTCCCTTTTAGGATTTCTGTTACGACCGTGAAGATCATGGTACAAGGTCATTGACCCTGAAATTGTTGACCATGGATCGTGCCAAGTTGAAGCCTGATTACTGGTTGCAGTTTGATTATAAGAACCAAGAGTTCTTTGGATTGCCACTGAACAGCAACATTGGCTCTGATGAATATCAGCTGGTGAGAGAGTGAAATTTGTGGATTACCTATGTCGTTGATCTAAAAATAAGATCAATGTGCCCGATCTTTGAAAAAAGATGCAGATTTCAGCAGTGTCAGCATTTTAATGGCATAAAGCAGCAGAGCTTACATCTTACAAATGTTCAAGAAAGACCACAATGAACTGATTTGAGGGCATAAAACGAACAAGATGTCACCTCACTCACTTAACAGGGTGCCAGGATCTGTACATTTGGAAAAGCAAATAACTGGCCTGTCTGGTCCGTTTATTGCAAGAAAATAATCATTGGTTTTTTGTGTTCACGACAGTCGTGGTTGTTGGACATTGATCAGGTCATGTTGTTGGCTCAGAAAGATGCCGGGGGCAATCATTTATGTAATGATGGAGCAAAGGGTGCATTTACCGCTATGCAAAAAATTCACTTTATTTATTCTCCAATTAAGGCAGCGGAGAGAGTTTGAACGTTGACGAAGCCAACTGCTTCGTCAACGGAGAGCGGGATGCTTCCGAAACATCAGCTCCGCTGTCCTAAATTGGAGAATAAATCGTCAAGTAAGTTTCCTTCTGCGTCAAGTTCTCCAAGTTTCCACCCTGCCTATGGCGATCTCTTATACATTCAGCAAGAGAATATATTTCCCCCGCTGTATGTAACACAGGCGTCTTCAGCAATTGGGGATGATTCCGTCGTCTGCAAAGCTTCTGGTAACCAAAGTCTTGTTACAGCAGAGGGAGGTTTGTTGGTGGTGGTGGGAAGGTAACGTGGTTGCTGCACCCTGTGCTCCATCACAAAACCTGTGATTGGTTTGGAAATCACAGCAAAATTGACATTGTGGAGATGGTTTCAGTTGCAAATTGTTGTGTATTTTTTACTGCCCCCATGCTGTCAGATTGCCATGATGTCAGATTGCTGACACAAAACAAGCTCCATTCAAGAGCTTTCTAGGCTCTGTAGCCAATCCGGTGCACTGAATTTCACACAGTTATTTTTTGGCATGGCTTTTCCTGCATTGTAGCTGAACACTATGCAGTTTGTAAGAGCATGGAAATTCAATCGCACAAAGCAAAGAAACAAAATTAAACTGTAACGCTGATTTCATTCGAAACTCACTGCTGATCAAAATCCGCATAAGACTGTGTTCTGAAATGTCATGATTTGTCAGAAAAAATCATTAGAAATTGAGCGACAGAGCAGATCATCAGAGAGAAATGTGTACCTAAAATGTGCACTGAATAAGCAATGTTCCTGCGTCCTAGGCATCATTGCAATGTTGTGCACCTACTCCTATTGTGTGTTACTTATTTGTTTATTTCTCTCTCTCTCTTGATATTAGGTGTGTGAGGACAGTGGTGGCCTCTCCGTTATCGATGGAATAGTTGTTGGAGTTCAACCTGATCCACAGCAAGTTTTCAGTGCTGAATTCAGTCTACAGATGGAAACCAACTACTATGAACTGATGAACAATGCAAGGGTCAAGAGACGGCTCTTGGAGAGGGTTGCCTCGATCTTTGGTGACAAGGATGCACGACACATTGTAGTGCGTGCCCTTCGTGCAGGACTTCTGACATGGTTCAATGCTTCGTTGTTGTCTGCTCCATGTCCTGAGGGTGCTCTGAGGTCACTTAGGAATAAATTTCTCCACGATAATGGCGCGCTGAGACCCATTGTTAATCAAGTGAGTTTTGATGGGGGAAAACCCTCTTGCATGCATTGAAAAAATCCAAAAATGACTGCCCCTTCACTTAAATATTATCACATTGCAACTTCACTTTGTCTTTGGGATTTGGTTGCACACGATTTCAAGTCACCCCAAAGAAAAAATAGCAAGATGGATGCAAAGGGCGAGTGGTAGGATTTTTGCAAATTTGAACAGGGCGAGTGGTTGGGCTTTTGCAACCTGGAAGGGCAGTGTGGTGAATGCATGTGGGTGGGGTTTTTTTGGATTGTTGGTTGGTAGGAACAAGAGAGTAAGAAGTTTGAGGCTTGTTCTTTCGGATGAGAGAGGGTTCAAGCGAGTCTCTGAGGAGGGATTGTCAGATTGTCATTGAATGAAAGAGGTGGTGGCAGGATTTTGTGTATTATGTGAGTAGTAGGACAAGTAGAAAGTACATCATCTGACGGAATTGGCAGGTTTATGGGGCAGGGATTCGGATGGGTTAGGGTGGTTGAGAAGGATGAAAGTTGTCCTTGGGGAGGGTGGTTGGGGAATACTGGAATGTGTTGCTGTCTGCTTGTGAGGTGGCAGATAAGGCTGGAGGTTGCTATTTGTCGTGGGGGGTGCTTTGATCAGGTAACTAATCGTGGCCTCATTGACAAATGAGGACTCACATCTACTGCTGCTGCAATGAGCTGGATGTATTCCTCAGTGGTGCTGTGCTGTAATGAGTTTTTTAAGGGGGGGGGGAACCTTCGGATTGTTAAAAAATGATTGAAGAAAAGAGAAAAAGAAAAAACAACTTGAAAATGGCATGTTGGGGTTTTGTGTGATCTTATGCACAAAACTTTCCTGATTTCAGTAATGCAATCCGTTTTCTGAAATTCCACAGGGTTTAGAAGTTACAGACTAAAGTGCGAAGACACCTAAATGAATTTTTACACTATTGTGTAATCTATCACTTATCAGTAAGTGACGTCTTTCAGAAAAATGACCATTGCACAGAAATGAAGCAAATTAGACAAAATTTGATCATTCTAGCCGAATCAGGAGTGTTTTTTACATAACTATGCCAAATTTCAACCTTCCAAGTCACTCATAGGCTGAGATATGGCACAACAAGGTTCGATGATGTCAAAATAGGTTTTTCGAAGTTGAAAAAATCAACTCTTGGCAAATATTCAATTTACTCGGAACTCCAATTTTTCATGTTCGGCAAACTTTCGAATGCAAATTCTCAGCTTGGGAACAACATAGAAGGTTATAAATTGGCATAATAATGTAAAAAAGCATCCTGAATTGTCTAGCATGGTCGAAATCCGACTACCTTGTGGTGTTTCCATGATACAAGTGTATTTTCAAACAATGGCAGTAAAAATTTACCGCTTTTTGACGCGATAAAAATAAATTTGATTCTGGTACAAAAGTGAAGTTAGGCATAAGGTTGCTGATCTTTCTAGCCAAATTCTAGATCAGTTTTGGTGAATTAGGTGCAAACTGGAGGTCTCTAGCTCTAATGGTTTAGATGCTGCAGCGATCAAAAGTTTAGTCTACTTTTTGCGTATAAATTGGCTACAGCTGCTAAACTAATAACACTAGCGGCGGAGAGATCATGACGGGGGTAACGCTAACTCCGAACTGCGAGGTGAATTTTTTTCCATTGCAGCAGATGGCAAAAATTTACCTCGCAGCTCGGAGTTAGCGTTACCCCTGTCATGATCTCTCCGCTGCAGGGGTGTGAAATTTTGCACAGATCTTGGGTAAAGTGACCCCAAAATGTGTGCAAAGTTTGAAGAAAATCGGTTGAAAAATAAAAAATGTTGCGCAAAGGTAAATACTATCCTTAAATACTATCCGTGGGGTGATCCAGTGTGGATTATCGTTAATCCGAGGTTGGCAGAGTAATTTTTTCCATTGAAGAAAATGGCGAAAATTTACTTCCCAACCGAGGATTAGCGTTAATCCACACTGGATCACGCCCACGGTATGAGTGTGCAATCTTCAGGTTGACTCACCTTGTTGAAAGGCCATGGTTGATGATCAAATTTTCCAGAAATCACAACTTTTCCAAAATATTTCGATGTGGTTCGTCCAAACGCTGTCATGGGAGATTTCATCCAAGCCACTTTCATGCTCTTTAGAAAGAGGACTTGGTGCTGAGGCGTTCAGGTAATAAAATTCCTCTCACAGAAAAACTTATGAAATTTTCCCTCCATTTCCTGAATCAGGTTCGCATTTTTGGGTTATCCTGATGAATTACATTTTGGAGAGGGGGGAACATACCCCCCATCAAGTACTTCCCTGACAGACAACAGAACTAAACAAAGGAACTGTGAAAATCAGGCCACAGAAGTTGCTTTTAGCATAGTAGAAGTGTGTAGGAATGACAGAAACATGACATAATCCGAAAGATATGGTGTGTGATAATGACAAGTCTTTTGATGTGGTTGGAATTAGGGGTGCTTCTAATGTTGACTAAAAATGCATGATGATTCCGGTAGCAATACCATTTTTGTCTCTTTTCAGATTCTCAGTCCAGAATTTAATGTCACCGGTGGGTCTTTGCGTCCGCTTGGTGAGTGCCTCTCTCCAAATTCACCAACCCATGCCAGTGAAGCTCCAATTGAAGGAGAAGAGAAGGTAGCTATTACTTCTGGCACTGATTATCTAGTCACTTACATTATTCCCACCGTCATAATCTTATTGATGCTCCTGATTGCAGGAATGCTGGCCTGCATCTTGTATAGATGGCAGGATAAGCGGCCACTTGGCACAACTGAGGAAAGTAGGGCCATACTGAGCCGTGGCGTGCCGGTCATCTTTGCCGATGAGCTTGAGGAGAGGCCCGCAGCGGCACGGAGTCCCGTTATAATGCGGGAAGAAAAAGCTGCCCTTCCGCCTCCTGATTATCAGCAGTCATCCAGGCCTGCTTCACCACACGTTGCAAGGCTGGTCCAGCAGCAGCGGAATTCCAACCCCATGTCCAGTTTGCACCGTGTCAACAATTTTGGGCACCACCCACCCGCTTCAGCCAAGCTGGAAGATCCTTCTCCCCCATATCACCCTCCACCTCCCTTCACTGCCCCCTATGGTACCGGAAAGCAGACAAGGCCAAAGCCAGCCCCAACCTACCGCAAACCACCGCCATATGTTCCACCCTAATGTTTCCTGTGCCATGTTTATAGCAATGTAATCTCCTTCCCTTGTCCTTTTTGCATTCTGGATGTGTGTTCTCTGGGGCCCTCAGCTTCAATGATCTGACATCCTGAATCATTAGTTCAGTTATTTGATCATTATCATTATCATCTAGTTTGTAGAATGAGCACCCATTGTATACAAGCATTATTTTTCATTTTCATAACAAGTAGGTATATCCGCTTGCTGAAATAAATATAACTGCCAATGGTTTTTTGCATGTCTTGAGAAAGCTTGCTTGTGTGCACACGGACAATGCTTAATTTGCTTATTCCACAATAATTTGTCATCATATCAGTTGCAGACATGGGCCACCATGTGTTTTTAGTGCAAAATTGTTTTGCTTTTTTCGTTGTTTTTTTTATGTGTCTGCCACATGTTATCGCACGATATTTTGTGATGTTTGCTTTATGTATGCAATGGCAAACATCATTTCTTACCTTTCAGATGGTGCATAACAAAAACAAATGCAGGTACATCTTGCACCGTTCTTTCCTATGCAGGTTAAATTTTTTGGTTTCTCTTCTCTTCTTTTACACCTGTTTAGTTGATGATATGTCGTGCTGCCTACGTGACTGATTGATTGATTTGGTTCCATTTGTGTTGTACATATGTTTCGGCATAAAATTCCTTCTAGTTTAATGTTACCTCCCAAGAGGAAATCTCCTTTTTTGAATTCCCACGAGCAAATTGGCGACTAACCTTGATGCAATTTCTCGTGATTTGCATGTTATGTGAATGTCTCTTCATTTCGGGAGCTTGCAGGGAATGTGTCAAATGAATTTGCCCAGAATGCGACACAGAACAGAAAGTGTGTTTAAGGTGGGTCTTGAACTTACTCTTGAGTTTCTGATTTTGTTCAGTGTGTTAAAGTAAAAATGAGGGATGAGTGATTCCTCTTTTTAAACGTGAAGCGAAATTCATAAAATGAAAGTCGGGTAACAGTGGTTGATGGTGTAGTTTAACACACTGTTGTTGTTCCCTTATCATTCTCCGTTTTTTTTTTGTAACTTCACTCAGCATCTGTGCAATGACCATTTGCATGGTAGCAGAGCTCAGGTTGTCTGCTGGCCAGACTCTCGGCTCGCTTGACATTTCGACCTGCTGGTTTTTTTTTTTTTTTTATTGTGGCCATATTTCTCACAGCTGGATGAGATTTTATCACCCAGGCCATCGGGACCTGCTGGTGGAAATAAGGTATTGAAATGAACACCTTCCAGTATCAGGTAGGTCCCTGGTCTTCTGAGATAGGCTGACATAAGGTTCCTGCAGTTGGAGAAAGTAAGGGAAACATGTCATCAAAAGTCAGGGAAACACTCAAAAAGAATGGTAAAGCTTAGTCGGACATAATCGTGAAAGTTCACAAGGACTTGTCAAAAATTTAGCTTAAAGACAGATGAGTCGTTGGAGACTGCTGTTGCAGTCATCCAACCACCTTTTCTGTGTTCAAAATGTTGGAAGAATGAAGTTGGGGAATGTCATATCATATCAGGGAAATGAAATTCCAAAAAGTTTCTTCAGAAATGGGACCGGAACCCAATGTGAAATTCCCTTTGTTCCCCATCAGCTTCAAAACTTTCCCAGTTCTGGAATTATGCCTACTCATCGGATAAATCTCGGACGCAGTCAAAATGGGCAGATTCTAGCATGTTATTTTTTTTTCATGTGTTCTGAGCAGTCCAGGCTTGCCCATGCATGGGTGCAGTGGATAACCCAGCGCTCAGGCCAATGTAATTTTTTTTTTCAATATAATCGACAATCCATCAAAGAGAGAAAAGTAGAAGCGGAAATATGGTTCGTGACCAAAATATAGAAATATAGAATTGAAGAATGGTCAGTAGAGGGTAGCACGAGAATTAACAAGCAATGATATTTTCTTTGGCCTGTTTGCTTTTACCTCAGCATGCAACCGTGATGTCTGGACTCAAAACATCAAGTGGCACAAGAGGATATATGGTTGGCATCAAATGTTAAGAATAAAAACAAACGGTTATGGTGTACAATAATTGCAAGAATCAAACAAAGATGAACATGCTGCCGCCTTACAAAAATTATCGACCACTCAATTCACTTTTCCACTTTTTTTTAATTTTATTTTCATTCCTTGCCACCGGCCTGCTTGAACTCTGTTAAAATTATTTATAGTTTTTTTCCTGAGGAAAAAAAGTTCCAAATTCTCCTGAATGGCCAGACAAAGACAAGACTGGTTGTAAACAGGAATTGTCGTCTGCCCCATCCCATCCCACTCTCTTTGACTATCACCCAAATTGTGCCTAACTCTACTCCCTGTATTCTTCTATCTCAGTCATTGATAATGATTATTATTATTAGTGAGTGTTGTTAGTGTGTGTTTTTCTCATCCATAAAATATGGCCTGATGCTTTTTCACCATATTATTGTAATCAGCTTTTGTTTCCTTTGAACCTATGCGTTCCTGCAGAACAGATCAGAACACTGTTTGTTGCTTGCAACCCCACCCCCCATCTCACTGACTGTTTCTTACGAATGCAGATCAACTGCTAAAACATGTTTTGTAATTGATTTTTTTACTTTTATAATGGCAATGGCAGCGAGGGTGTGATGTGATGTGATGGGAGGGTGGGTACCTGTTTGCTTTATCTTTGGGATTGATTAAATCAAAATGTTGTTTTTACTTACCTGGTATTCTGTAGAGATTTGTTTTCCTGTCCTCTCCTTCATTGTATGATTAAATAGACAAACATAAACATGTAGTTTTATGTCTAGTATTTTGTGAATAGGCAGTTACAATAATTCTTATTGCAGTGTACATTGTTACATGTTTCAGGGGGACATTTCCTGTTGGGAAGTTGGTTTTGATGTTCTTGTCGTGATAGTCATGAATTTTTAGGGACAGTTACAGTAGCTGACTCCGTTCAAGAAGGTTTCGATGCGATATTTCAGACCTGAGTTCAAAATTAACGAGTACATCCCCATCCCCCAAGCTATTGATTAATTTGCATGGGATATGTTGCTCAAAAAAGCCCCCACTTTACGAAAAAAAAAATGTTCAAGTTTGATACCAAATCAAATACTCCCCACTGGATAGTTTGTCCGACATGATGCAAGAACTGGGGTGGAACTCCTTGGCTTCTCGCAGGAAGGTTGCTAGGCTGGCTGGTTTATTCTTGGGGCTGAATAATGTAGGCGGCTGGTCCTTCATAAAGGAGTTTTTATTGCCGCCACCTAGTCATTTTGGTAGACAAGACCATGATTTTAAGCTCTATTCTGCTGCTTGTCACAAAAATGTGGGGAAGTATTCTTTTGTTGTTCGGACTGTGAATGATTGGAACGCCCTGGGTTCTGAGGTTTTTGGGACAGATAGTGATCTTAGTGTGGGCACCTTCAAGGGAAATGTCATATCTTGGCTGATGAAGTAACATGACTTTTTGTGCTCTTGTTCTGTTGGTATATCACCATCGATGTTTTGTGTTGATTTGCGCCTGGACTCTCGTCCTTGCAAATTAAGTTATTTGATTTTGATTGGATATGAGGATCATGAGGAAACAAATTCGATAAAAAATGAGATCTCCAGAATGTCATTCACTTGTAACCCTTCTCAATGATCACCCATAATTATTGGCTGGTGCGACATTTTTGAGCTGCTCGCAATTGGTTGTTAAATTATTCAATGAATCGCATCAAGGGCATCAATTTCAGCATGCGGGAATATCAGGAAACATAATAAAAACATTTTGATAGAAATGCTTGGAAATGCGACGCTTTGCTCCAGCTTGGTCGAGCTTCTTCAGGCAAACACCGAGGAATGACTGGCATTGTCTGACTTTGACTTGAGCTGAGCGAATCTGTTGTGAATCTGTTTGTTGACCGCAACAGTAAACACGAATTTAAGACACTTTTTTTTCCACTTTCCTAGTTATTCCTACATGTTTATGCAACTCTTTCCCACAATTAAAATTTTACTATTTGTGGCGGCTATTCACTAACACTTGAGTTCCGGATGATGAACAATCACAAAATCCAACCTTGGAAAAAGTTTTGAATCGAATTCCAGTGCTAAAATCCAAAATTTAAACTATCCAACTTTCTATTGAAGCACGTGCACCACGAATGGGTTTATCAACATTTACCATTTTGGTAAGAATAGCGAGCCTTATCCATTCGTAGATGAAGCTGGCACACGACCGGTTTCGCCTTCACACGGAGGGCTTCTTCAGGTGCAGATAAAAACAACAGCGATGAAAGACGATCACATGATGAAGATGAAACAAGCTAAAATGGGCGCTGGAGAAGAAGGCACCATTGGCAGGTGGAAGCCGTGGCTTCCACCTGCCACTCCACTGAATAACCACTCCTAAATCAATAATTGAATAGGCACAGCCTAAATCAATAATTAGGCGAGGCAAATATATTAACGAGGCTCAAATATTGCAGAGAAATTGTCCAATCCAATGGCCAATGCACCCCAAAAGTCTGTACAAAATTTGAACAAAATTGGAAAAAAAAAATTGCGAATCCTGGTGTCCCCTCCCTAAGCTAAAAAAGCTTCAATGGAGCTACGAGTATTCAATAACCAAAATTTCTCCATTCTAACCAACATTCTATCCAAAACTATTCTAGCTAAAATGATCCCGGAACTCATGAGCCAAACTTAGCCTCATTGGCGGTAAGAGTGATTGCAAACAGGGAGCTCCAAAGTTCCAAAAAATGCTGACTGCAATCCTGGAGTGGCTTCATGATAACCATACCAATCAAACTTGTTCCTTAACAAAACAAAATGGCCCCCATTTCAGAGATGTCGCCCATATCAAACAGCTCGTGAGGTCTCAACTTGTCTTTTTATTACTGGCTCAGACCTCAGTGTTGTGCTTGGTTTTCTTTCTTTTTGCTGAAAGAAAGAAAAAAACTAAATTTTCATTTTTAAATCAGCTAAAATGCAAGTAATTCGGGCAAAACAAAGGAATTGCCATTGTGTTTATATTTTGTGAGATAATAAAAAAAATTGTGGGGCCATCTCTTGCACTAATTGTTAATGCAACATTGAGAGGGGACCAAACCAAATCCATTTATTTGGCAAAAAAAGGAAAATTTTAGTACATTTAACATTTTTTTTCCCTTTCTTCTGCCCTGCACTTACTTAAGATTTTTGGAATTTGAAAAGTTGATTTTGATCAACTGGCTTTTGTGTCAAAAATACCGAAATTTTGTGCCAAGTTAGGCGAAGCTAAGCACAGAGGAAAAAGCGGAGGATTTCTGGGACTTAATTACGACAAAAAATTGAAAATCTGCCTTTTGTCACTCCAATTTTGATCGTTTTTTTAGCATTTTTGCTAAATTTGTCCAGTTTCTGCAGTGCTTGTTCAGGTTTCACAGTTTTTTTTTCTATCTCTCAAAAAACAAAACAAGAGGATAGGGCGACCTGACTTTACCCTAGCATCAGTGCTCAAAGTGTCCCAAAAGGGCATGAGCGCATTCTCAAAACAGGGCACATGGAAAAATTGCAGGGCATTTCGTCCCTCAAGGAGGGCACTTCATCCCTCAAGGAGGCACTTTCGTCCCTCAGAGGGCACTTCATCCATCAAGCAGGGAACGAAAATTATTTTTGGAGTGGGTCAATATTATGCCTTGAAATTCATAGTTCTCACTGAGTTTTTGACGTTGACAAATTCTTTACCGAGAAATTTCTAAATTCTTTACCCAACCGAGGTAGTGATTCATCACTACCTCGGTTGGGTAGGAAAGCACATTTGGCATGCATTGTGATTTTTTCTGACTGGCTATGCGACATACTTTTGAAAATGCTGTCATTGGGTGTGAAAACACCCGTAATAACGTTTTCTCCACATTTGAAATTGGACAAAAGCAAAAAACCTCATGCACACAATGCACAAAACCTTTTGCACTGGTTTTGTTTGCCAAAAAATCTTCACCAATGCCTAATGTGGTACAGAAAATTGAATACCAAAGTTTAAAAGTGAAGAACCAGTTTTCGAAGAGAGAACACTTCCAGCATTCGAAGCACCTTAGCCAAGCTCACATTTGCTAAACCAGCCGGAGTCATCCTCGTGGCACATCTTCTCAGGTTGGCGAGACATCAGGAGGTGCCACAGCGCCAGTTTTTGGTTGTGACCAACAGTGGGTGGAAAATGGGAACAGACAATCCGAGTGGACGTCGGGTCGCTGCTCGCTGCCCACATAAGGTTTTATTTCTCTTGATGGAACAGGTGGATTTTGATAAAACTTTTTGTCTTGGAAAGATGAGGAAAATCAATTCCAGCGTATGGAACACTTGAAAACGTTCCTCAGAACAATCGCGAAATCATCCTTCGAACGGAATCATTGAAGGAAAAGAGTGGCAATAGGCCAGTTGAGATTCATCTTGCACGTTTGCATAAATTGCACGATTTTTTTCTACGACAATATCCAATCGACCTGCTGAACAGTTTTTGAGAAAGCATTCAGCTTTCTAGAGACACCCAAATCATTGCATTTGATCATCATAAATGACAACTTTATCTATATGAGAGAATCCACTCGGCACCATCATCGCTTGCATCATGTTGATTATGTCGCGTGTTGTGCTCCCATGACAAAAATAGGTGCCGTTTCGAATGATCTCATTGTTAAAAGACGCCATATGACATTCAAATGCAATATGATTCTGGTATCTTTGGAAAGCAGGAAGCTTTCATATAACAGGTGCCTAATACCGTGTTTACGTCTGAATTTTTAATGATCATTAAAAGGAAGCTCGTTAATCGAAACGGCCGATTAATGATCATTTATTTTGACCCGTTTACATTTGCATTTTCGCCAAACATCATCAAAAAAGACTGCGGATTGCGCTGCCGCTCCCCTTGAAAATTTAGTTGCGGAAACAGCAAGAGTGAAATATTAGGTAGCGTTCTTTTAGAGCAGAATTTCCAGTTTGGGGATATAGCTCAGTGGTGGAGAGCATTGGCCTGAAGACCAAGAGGACCCGGGTTCGATACGCAGCCACTCCAAAAAAATTCAGATTCCATGTGAAAAGTTTTTTATTTTTGGTGGGCATTCGAAGCTATTCAGTCTTTTTCTTTTCTGGAATATTGTGTCCTTGAATGACCAGCAACATTTCAGCAGCATGATTTGTCGAATTTGACCTTCTGTCCGTTCAAAAGTGCTCAAGCGACCCCAAAACCACGAAACGTTTTGAACGTCATCATGATTAAAATAAATTATCTTCCTGGTGACGTTCCCTTATGCCCGGTTGCACCAACGTGGATCAAGCTTTGATCTCGGATCAAGCACTGATCCGAGATTAAGCATAGGATTTTAACACTGCCTGTTCCAGGATCAGAATTTGATCCGAGATCAAAGCCTGATGTTGGTGCAACTGGGCATTAATGATCATTAATTTTAGGCGTTCACATCTAAAATTAATGACAAAAACTGAAAAATAAATTATGTTACGGAACGTCATTAATCGAAAAAATTGGAAAAAAGCGTTTGCACTTGTGATTTTGATGATCATTAACTTTTTAATGATAATTAAAAAACAGATGTAAACAGGGTATAACTCTTCTGCAGATCGATGGTAGGATTACAGCAGAAAAAATCGCGCAACTGATGAAAATATTGCCAGGTGCGGGGGGAACTCCCCTCCAACCTTTGGGAAAACTGACGAAAGTTGGGAAAATTTATTGCACATTTTTCGGAAAAGGTGGGAATTCGCCTCTTGGAGAAAAGCGAATTCCCTTTCCTTGCTCTCTTCTCTCTCTCTCTTTCCCCCTCTCTGTCTCTCCCTGTGTAGGTATACGTAGGATGATCAATAATTACTGAGACTGGCATATTTAGAGCGGACCAATTTCAAATCTCTGCTCATGTATTTGAGGAATGTTCTTTTGAAAGAATGTCTGAAAAAATTGGGCTTGATTGCTTTTCAAGTTTTGTGAAAATTAACAATTTTGTATACACGTCTTTGAGATATCTAACAAGTGCAAAAAATTCAAAGAAAAATCGGAGAAGCCGGTGGCCTTTAAAGGTTTCTGGGGCAAAAAACCCTCTGACCACTATTGCATGCTCTGTGCGTGGCTAATGGAAAAAGTGAACCGAAATCTCTGCAGAAAAACGAGATGTGTGTTACTAAAAACAGTGCGACCAGCTGACATTTGCTGAAAAGCACACAATTCAGATCCAACGGACCTTTCTTTTGGCCAGAATTTGAAATTTGGGGTACCCGCAAGTCGTGCATGGGTTACGGAGCAATTAACATACTTCATTTCTGTCAACGGAAGATCCCTCATTTCCGAAATGCTCGCGGGCATGACACGTGATTGCCTTTTCATGAAGAATTCATCCACTTTGTTGTTTTTCATGCCAGCAACTTCAATTTTACCAACGAAGCAAAAATCAGTCGACATTCCATCACTAAATTGACGATTTTGACAAAACCAAATTAGTTATCAAACCCAAATTTTTCAGGTGATGTTTCGAAAGACCACTGTAGGAATGCATGGGAAGAGATTTGAAATTAATCAGCTCGAAATATGGTAGTCTCAGTAATTATTGATCACCCCCCGTATAGTGACAGCTGAAACACTGCCGGCACAAAACGTGCGCCAAAGATCAATTCGCTTCGTCTAAAATTGCACAATCCCACTCTACCCGACCACTGGTAATGACTACTCGAAGGTTACTATTGGAAGTGTTTCAGCTAGCAGTTACCACAATCTTTGACCATGATCCATGCATCCATCAGAAGATGAATGACCATGCTGGGGGCGAGAGCAAGTTATTTGATTCAAACAGATAAGAGATTGAATTATGGACTGTTTCTGCCCATTTTGGCACTGCTTGTTTTCCTTTTCCAATATCCTATCTTTTGTCTTTACAACAGTCAACACAATGTAATTTACTTTTGGATTTGGATCAGCCACAAGTCGGCAAGAACTTGAGTCAAAATACGCTCCCATAGTCCTCCATGTGGGAGCTCTATGGGAGCATTTTTTGAAGGTTTTCCAACTGTGGGAACGATGAGGGTTCAGGGCATGTGGGAGCTGCGCTCCCACACCCTCAGGGGGGGCAGGAGCGCACGCTCCCAGAGCTCCCACGCACTTTGAGCACTGCTTTCTAGTCTTATTAGTTTACGGTTTTTGCACCAACAATGTGGATGCTCTCTGCATTTTTTCCAAAAACCATGGTGCTCAAACTCTATCCAATCTTGACTCGCTGTTGGCCAGGCAAGACCTCAAAACTTTTCCATCCATATGTATCATGTGTTTCTTGTCTTAAGACTTCATCCACCCAGCACCAAAATCCTCATTACCAGGAGAATCAAATGATTTTGCACAGGATCTACAACGAGATGCCAATTCATCCATGCAAAAATCTTCATAATCTCTGAATTCAGATTTTCTCAAATTTGTGCCCGCACCTCTATTCATTTTCTACTCTTGAGCAGAAACATGAAATTTCTTGCACACTGCGTTTAAAAATATGACTTTTCCACTGGTGTTGAGCTTCCCATCAATCAGGCTTTCAAATATCTTTTTTAATGAGAGGTTCATATGGCATGCTATTTTCTGTAATTTTAGAGCTAAATATGCCTTCGCTTAATTAACAATACTTTGCCTGCCTTATGGCGTCAAAAGTCTTTTTTTCTTCATAAAATAAACATCCAAAGGATGCCTTTTGTAATGCAAGAAAGATACCTGTGACATCCGAAAGTTTAGTGCTGAGCTGGAACTAGAAGTCTTCTAAGGCAAAATAACAATTTCCATTTTGCATCATAGACGATCTAGAATGCGAAAATTATTTTTTTTTTTCATTTGTAGAGGAAGGTGCGATTTTTTACTTTGTAAATTATCAGCAAAATTTGGGAAGCATCCCCACAGATTTTTGGCCATTTGGGGATGTTGATGGAATTACCTCAGTGTAATCTTTCTGCATTTTGCTCTCTCATTTCTACTGATTGGAAGAAGCTTCACATTACATTTGGTAAAAAAAATCCTGGGAAAAATCATTGATAGACGTAATAAAATTTGTAGTTTGTCAAAATTCTTTTGATTTCGTCATCGATAATAAAAATGATCTGTGGTCAGCAACTTAAACTTATCTGCTTTGCCACACTTGAGCTTTGGGCTTTGACCTCCATTTTCTGTTTCAGATGAGCACTCTGGCAAGGCTGCCAAGGTCCTGATGGGTGGAAACACATGTATTGCCATTTGCACTCCAATCATGCAGCGTGTGCACCAACTCGTCCTGCAGTCCGGTGAAGTTGTCTTTGTAGATGCATTTGGAAGTTTGGATAAAGAGAGCCGTGAAAATCAATGCATCTATGTCCTGTTCACCCCAACTGCAGCTGGTGGAATCCCGCTTGGCTGCATTGTTACGAACTCTGAAAGTCCTGAAATGTTTGCTACTGGTCTTGGCCTGTTACAGAAAGAGTGCTTTCCGAAGGAGAGCTTTTTTGGACGAGGATCGCCAAGTACCATCATTATGCCAGATGAACTAATCGAAAAAGAAGCTGTGATATCTATCTGGCCAAGCTCCAATTTTCTCCTCTCCCAACGACACATCCTCCGGTCAGCCTGGCTGTGGTTGTCTGATGTTGAGAAAGGCATATCCAAGGATGACCGACTGGCTCTGTACTCAGTCTTCAAGAACCTTGTCCTATCACCAGACTTGGACACCCTACGCAACACCTATCACAATCTTGGTTGCCAAGATGTCATTTCTAGGCATGCCAATTTCTCACGTTACATAGCCAATCTTTGGTACAAATGTGATAGGTGGGCAGAGTGCTTTCGTCCGCATTCAGTGCCAGGAAAGTGGAGTGTGTACAATAGTATGGAGGTTGCATTTAGCTTCCTAAATGAGTGCTTCTTCCAACACGTGAAGTCATTCAGTGTGCTGCAGCTTGTTGACTTTATCCTTGTTCGTTATAACAGGCTGTTTCAAAAAGTGCTGGACAATTTTTGTTTCAATAAGCCATGCAACAGGATGTTTCTAAGGTTCTTGCCACCTGTGGAGAGTGCTGTCCACCAAGATGGAAGTTGTGTTTCTGCAGGTGGTGATGCAGATCTGTTTATCATTCATTGTGGCAACAACACTTCCTTCACAGTGAATGCTCGTTGCTGTGTCTGTGATTGTTCAAAAGGTAAGAATGGAAATTTGTGCAAACATATCTCATCTGTGATATCTCAACACAACATTAGTGACCTTGATCCAGCAATGATAAATTCGCGTTTATCTGCCCGATTACTGATGCATTACGTTGCAACAGGAAAGAAGTCCTCACCGGATTTGCTCTTGCATCCGGAGCCAAAACAAAATGAGAGTACTCGCCATGGAAGTGTTTGTGATGCCACTCAAGATTTGGTTGATAATGATTTGGACACAAGTGCTGACAATGAAAGTGAGAACGCACCAGCTGCAGACAATGCAGACCTCTCAAGAAACCACCAAAATAAAGATAAGCAGCAATGTCTGGAAAAATTGGACTCCTTTTTCAACATTCTGAAAAGTGGTCTGGAGACCCACCCAAGTGCATTCATTCCGGCTATCAAGAAGTTCTCTGCAAACATCAACACACATTGCAACAGTGAGAATGGTCTCATCACAGCACTTTACCGGTTTGGGAATCACCAGTATCCTCTTGTCCCGAATGCTTTAAAATCCGAAAGGGCTGCGTCGTCATTGAAGCATACCAATCCACCTGCATGAAATTGTCCCAGTTCCTTTTTAATTGCGGTGTTTTTGCATATTCTATAGCATTTGCATATTTTCTAGCAACCTGATCTCATTTTTACATTTCAAACAGTGTCTATTTGCTTTGATTTCGTTCTGTCTTGACAGTGGGTGTTTTCTGTAAAATGCTCAATAAGGTACGGCCTTGGTTAATGATGAGTTAAAATGATGGATGTCTCCTCACCGCTACATGTCATGAGTGTGTGACATGATCAATGTGTGATTCAACACTGGGCAGCTTATTGTCACCTTTTGTTACTGGTCCACTTACTTGAATTATCGCCATCACCGCTCCGTAATGCATCGGTAGTGTCAGAAAAATGGTAGGTATGATTTTTGTTGACACGAAAAACAAATTGCATGCTGTCAATATCATCCCCGCACTCATAGTGTCAATTTTTTTCAATGGAGTGAGGTTGGATGGGACAATGGGTTCAAAATCATTCGATCAGTGCAATTGTGGATGAAACATGGTGCTTCTAGGACCCAAAACAGGACCTAACAGGCAAGTAGGGATGGGTAAATTGGACACGTTTTTTACGTGATGAAAATACTGATGTTTTAGCATGCATACAGGGTGAGTCACCTCGAATGTTGGTTTTTTTCGATCGCAGTTTCCGCGAAAACGGCTCCACCTACAATTGTGGTGCAATGGAGGTTTTGG